>CAWUFW010014333.1:0-62033 GCA_963921515.1 Calotriton arnoldi
CTTGTCTGACTTTTGCTGCATGACTGTGTGAAATGTAAATAAAAAGAAGATATTTACTCCTGTTGTCTGCCTTGTCAGTGTCCTTGCTAAATAAAGGGTTACTGTGTGGGTATTGTTTACTGTGACACATGCTCTATTTTCCACTTCAACATTGCCAATGTCTTGTTTCCTCTGATCATGTTGTTTCAACTTTTGTGTTCCAGGCGTCTGCATCTGTGTGTGTTGGCTTGGTAGTATGTGTTTTTGCTGGGGACTGATTGACTTCCTGGGTGTGTTGGTGTGTGTGTGATGTTTAGATTGCTGTTGTGTGTGTTCATGGTGTGTCACTCATCTCTGTTTGTAACTGGTATGTGTTTAGGCACACACAGGCTTGGTGTGCATGCAGTGCTGTGAGTTGATGTTGCCTTGTCCTTGCCTGTTGTGCACCCCCTGATGTTTGGCTGTTGTAGCATGTTGATATATTTGCCTGTGCATGTGTTGTGACTGATGTGGCTGTGTGCAGTGTTTGTGTTGTGTTGTGTCATGCAGTTGACAGTTGCTCTGTGTGTGGTGTTCTATTTTCCTGTCAGTGTGTGTGTGTTGTTTTTGTGTTTGATTCAGGTGTGTTGCCATTGTGGTGTGCCTTACTTGTGTGTCTGTCACATGGACTGAGGACTATTGTGGTTGCCGTGCTTGTTATATGTGCATCCTTGGTGTTTTCTCCTCTCACATTTGATGTGTCTATGGTCATGATTGTGCATGTGCAGACATGTGGTACACTGTGACACCATTTTGAGTGGATGGGTGTTGTGGTATGTCTGTCTATGTGTCAATGTGGGCCCATTTCTGCCTTTTGTTCTCCATTATTGTTTTTAGTGGATGCACTTCTTATATGTGTTGTGGTATGTTGTCTGTGCGTTTTTCATGACTGATGTGGTTGTGTACTCCTGTTGTGTCTGTGCTCCCATTGGATTTGCACTGTTTCGATGCACAGGTCTTGTCTGTTGTTGTAGTAGTTCTGTGTGTGTGTTTTGATTGTGTTCTGTGTTTGACTGTTGTTTTTGTGCGTGCAGTGGTACTCCCATACCTGTGTGTGTGTGTGATGTTTGTGGATACCACCCAGGGGTGTGTTTGATTGTCAGTGTCTTGACTGGATATTATTGGCAAGCTTCTGTGTGTTTGTCACTGGTGTTGTGTGCTGCTGGTGTGATGGGTGTGGGGGTTGTGTGAAGGTTCATACTTGTGTTTGACTGTCATGGAGTGTTGCAATGGCCCCTGTGTGTTGTGCTGCTGACATACTCCTGTGATGTATTTGGATTCAGATGTGTGGCTGATCAGGGTTGGACTTCATACCCATCCTTTCATCCCTGTGCATATTCATGGCTTGCCTTGCTGTCTCCCTGAGTTGTTGCAGTGAGGTGACTGTGGTTTGATTTCACTCACTGTGACTGCCATGTGTGGATTTTTGGGCTGGGGTGGATGTGATGTGTTCCTTTTCTTGCATGTGATCTACACATTTTTGGTGTTCAGCTCCTTGCCATTCCATTTGTGTGCACCTCACTTTGAGTTGCCTATTTGTTGTCCTACATTGCTGTTGGCATGTGGTCTGTGTTTGTTGCTGTGTGTCAGTGTGGGGTATGTCTGTGTGACTTGGCAGGCTGTGTGTCTATTGGTGTGTTTGTTCATTGTCTGTGTGTGTTTAATTTGTGCTTGTACTCAGTTTACTTGCCATGAGTGTGGTGTTGTTGTGGTGTGTGTGTTCCCCTGGCCCAGTGCTTGTACGCTGTGTGTTACTCTGCAGCCACACCTGATGAGGCTGTCTCCCTAGTTGTTTGTTGTGTGGTGCAGTGTGTGTGTTCACCTGGCTGCTTTTTGGGCATGTGGGGCACAGGGAGATCACGTGGCATGTCCCTTCATGGTGTGGGTGGGCCTAGTGTGTGGAGTGTGGAGGTGTTGCCCTGTGTACTTTGGGCACTGCCCCTGCCTAGCGCTGGCCCAGCCTACTACATTGTGTGCATTTTTCTCACGGATTCACCGCTGCGGTCACGTGAACTGGGCATTATTTCAGGGTCGCGGACATGGTGGCCTGGGTGTGGAGGGGTGGCCTTGTGGCAGGTGGGACATGTGTGGCTACACCTGTGGTTGTGTTCCTGTCCCCACAAGGGTGTCTGGAGGGGGCAGGCACCTTACATCAGACATGGATTTGTGGGTTGTGTTTGTTATCGGAGTTGTGTGATGGCGTACCTGCGTCGGCGTCCTCGACGGTCCATGGCTTGCTGTAGGTGTATCATGTACAGCGCCGGGAAGACGTGTAGTGCAGGGTCCATGGCGGTCGGCTCCGGGTAACGATTTAGCGCTCCGCTATGGTGCTTCTGTATGCTCAGAATTGCCGGTTTCTCCGCTGCGGTGGGCCTGGCTGTTTCGCGCATCCTAATTTGTACGGAGAGAGGGACGTCATCCCGCACGGCGGTGGCTCTCGATTGGTTGTCTCCGCCGCGGTGGCGGGCGCGTTTTGATGGCGGTGCACGTAGCACCGCGGCGGACGGACAATGGGCTGTGTTTGGCCATTGTAATATGGCGGATGGGTGCACCACTGCTCACGGGCGGAAAACAGCATTTTCTCCCACCGCCAGCATCGCGGAGGTGCATCCGCCAGTCATCGTAATGGACCCCATTGTTTTTTTAAAAATTTCTATCAATACAAATCAATAAAAACATGAACATGTGATATACACTTGTTACTTCAACAAAATTAGCTAATGATCACGAGTCAGGATTTTCTCATGAGAAGAAATGCAAGAAGATCTTGAAGTGAGACAGAATACATCAACAAATTTTGATTTCACTTCCTTTCTGATATTCATGCTTCTAGCTGCCAATCCTTAATGAAACTATGCTTGCTACACAGCTCAGGAAAATTTGCAGTTGTATAAGACTGAATAAAATGGCTTGTAGGACTTTGAAATACATGAAGCTTTTCAGATATATCAAAGATAATGAGCACTTCATAGTAATATGAAAACAATATTGAATTTCAATTATATAAGATGTTAATACATGTTAAGGTGTACAAATGCAATAATGTGCTCATAATAAATCAGCTGGCATTAAGGCATGACATCACATGCGTGTTTCTGCTTTCTCGAACACCCCTTTTTTGCTGGGAGTCAAAACTCTCACAGTAATTTAGCCATGCATAATTGGATGACTTCAGCTTTTATATATTCATTATTATTAGCTTCATCATCCTCGTTAGTCACAAGTGGATAATTGTGGACAGAGCATTTATTAGCGGAAGTGAATAGGATGATGCACATTATTATCTTTACTAATAAGTACAAAGTAACCACAAACGGTTCACTGACAGAATATCAACCCTGGAAATATCGAGATACAAAAATATTGAGACCAAAACATTGTGGACAAAAATATTGTCATCATATCTTTATAATGGCAAGTACAAAAATATATAGAGAAAAATATTGATTTCATTATTATAGTTGTATTAAATATCGATTTTTAAATATTAAATATATTAAATAGTAACATTAATTTAAAGAAATTAAAAAATATGTAATATATCCTTTAACAAATATAACAAATAATCTTAATTTAGAAAAGTTAAACAGACATATAATAATTAATATATATTTAAATATGTCTACTTACAAAAAAGTTATTAAACTAATAATTTTAATTTATATTATAATTTAAAAATAATATAAAAACAAATAAATATATATATATATATATATACACATATACCACTAACATTAAATCTTTAAAAAACAAATCGTTTTAATTAAATGAAAAATGTAAACAACTTTAAATTCTTAAAATGAAGTAAAAATGATTTTACACATTAAAAATATTATAATTTTAAATAAACAAAAACATAATATAAATTATGACAGCATAAAATAAATTATCAAATTTAAAATGTAATACCTATACTATTCCCACTGCAATTTATACCAAACTACGCAAACTATTAAAATAAATATATAAAAATATTACTACTCCCACATCGCACAACGCAAAAATCATAAAACTGGTTAAAATTCACAAATCTCCCTCCGATAAATGCAACAGTACTAAAAGCGTTGGATTGTGGATAGGTAATTCTTACTGTACCCATTCCAGACAGTACAACAGTAGGAAAACTGTTGGAGTGCGAAGGGGTAAAATTTACTATTCTCACTCCAATCACTTCAACAGTAGGGAAAGTGTTAGATTGCGGATGGGTAAAATGTATTATTCCCACCCCAATGAGTGTAACAGTAGGGAAAGTGTTGGACAGCAGAGGAGTAAAATTTACTATTCCCACTCCAATAAGTACAACAGTAGGGAAAGTGTTGGATAGCAGAGGGATGTAATTTTCTATTCCCATTCCAGTCAGTACAACAGTAGGGAAAGTGTTGGAATTCCGAGGGGTAAAATTTACTATCCCCACTCTATTAAGTGCAACAGTAGGGAAAGTGTTGGATAGAGGAGGGGTAAAATTTACTATTCCCACTCCAATAAGTATAACAGTAGGGAATGTGTTGGATAGCGGAGGGGTAGAATTTACTAGTCCCACTCCAGTCAGTAAAACAGTAGGGAAAGTGTTGGAATGCGGAGGGGGTAACATTTACTATTCCCACTCCAATAAGTACAACAGTAGGGAAAGTGTTGGATAGCAGAGGGATACAATTTTCTATTCCCACTCCAGTCAGTACAACAGTAGGGAAAGTGTTGGATTTCCGAGGGTAAAATATACTATTCCCACTCTAATAAGTGAAACAAAAGCTTGTAAAAACATGTTTATGTTAAATATTAATGTAAAGTAATTGTATATATATTTTTTCATGTATAGCTAAAGAACATTATTAACTACATTTTAAAATAAATAAGTAATGTATACACATTAAATTAAAATTATTCTGCTCAAGTTTAAATTAAAAAAATTAATTCCCACCTAACGTAAAAAATATGTATTTTTCATCATGCATTAATATAATTATATTTAACACAATTTATTGTTGCATTAATTTTTACATGCAAAATTTTTACATATTTTATGATTACATAAATTATGTTTTGTTTTTTTAAATATATTTGTAACATAAATTATATTTATAATTTTAGCTATTTTAAATAATTAAATTTCATTTTACATTATATCCTATAAGGTTTTATTTTAAGTCCCTACCTCCATTATTTTCTATAGGAGAGAGTGTTGCAGTACCAGGGTTTGGCCATGTGTGGCTTATTGTAGCTCTGAGCTCAAGTAATTTACTACTGTTTTGGGTCCCATTTTTTTTGGAAGAGCAGTTTGTGAATAGCAATGTGCGTACCTTTTTATGGGTGGGTACACATCCCTCCCTAAACCCCTCCTTAGCCCCTCCTCACTCCTCCCTATTCCCTTCCCATTTAGGATTAAGTATTCCCCATTTTCCAGCCACTCTCCCATCACTCCCACATTTACTACTAAAATGTACACTTATGTGTGTGGAGACTCCACATTTGAGATGCAGATCTCCGCAAAGAAAAAGATAGGCGAGGCGGAGGCGTAAATTCTGCACATACGTTTGTGAACAGCATTTTGTAGTACTACTGTAGTACTACAAAAAGTACTTCAAAATGCAGTTTGTGAATAGGCCCTTAAGGCTCTGAATCCAAGCTCTTTAGGATAGGTTGGAAATTAACACATCTAGTAAATACCATTATCCAGGGTAATGTGTTTACTGGCAACATTAAATACTTGCATATCAGGGTTTCAACATAGAAATGAGGCATAACATGAGGAGAAAATTGCAAAGGTGTGATAATTATCACATCACTCATAATTTGGGGCGATGTACAAACTGTTTGTACAGGGCTGAAATTTAGCCCTAAACTTGTAATCAGAGCCTTAGAGAACAATTCACAAAACATTATTAAATCTGCATCCATAAACGTACAGCTATTTACAGGTGTAGATTTACTACTATTTGCAGTCCACCAACGTTCCCAGTAGCAGGTCTGGGAACCTGGACCAGGTGGAGGTTTCCACAGGCACCACTTGGAACGTTATGTCACATCCCTTGGGATCCTATTTGCCGTATGCATAATTCCAAATAGGGTAGGTTTATGCCCAGGAAGTATGGAGCCTGTGGTGCCAAGAAAGTGGATTATTAGTTGGGGTGGGCAGTTGCTCACCTCGAGGAATACTGGCACTAACTTGTCAGAGTAAACCCCAAAGTCACTAAGTTAACCTAAGCTCAGTCCACTGGTATCATTGGCACAGAGCAAACAGGCTAATTTTAGGACAATGTGTAAATTATTTATGCAGTACCAAACCAGGAATAGAGTCAAAACACCAAACAATAAAAATCACCAACTGAATTAGAAAAATAATGATGCAAACACAACACAAATCCATTATGAGGAACCCGAAACATGAAGTTTTTAGTAAAACTTGTGGCAAAATGCACTACACGCCAATGATAGTCTATGTAAGTGGTAGACCGAGACCTCAGCGCAATTTCAGGCTGACCACTATGGAGCCCGGGTCGAATACACCAAATGGGTTTGTCTATGTTAAAGATTTTACTTTCTGACTCTGTCTTATTTATGAGCTCATCCTCCAGTGGGGCATGTTTGAAGCTGTACCAAAGGTAGGTGCATCGAAATCAGACTTCTGCCACAAGGTCCCTCTGATGGCACTGGAGTACTTGGAAGCCAAAAAAATGTCTAAGTCCCAACTCTTCAGAGTTTCTCTAACAGTTCATCTGGGCCACTTGTAATGCTCTCATGGACACAAATTAGGGCCAGGACTCACTCCAGCAGAGTCAGCTGCAAGGTCTAATCCAGGTCCAGTTGGTACTAGGCACCTGGTCACTTCAGAAAAATGCCATTTACAGCTTGTTGTGCCCTTGTAGCCACGCAGGAGGGTAGCCATCTAACCATTGGAGTCCACTTCTTATCCTGGGTACAAGAGGGAGTCAGGTCCAGTCCTTTAGGGCTTCTCTCAGGCCACAGACAGCAGGTCTAGTCCTCTTCTGATCTTCTGCAGGTACAGAAAATGTTCTGAGGAGCATTCCTTGGAGTGCCATATTTATGGCTGGCACTAGCCAGTGGGTGGGGTTGACTCCCGAACAGTCCCTAACCAATGGGGAAGAGTGCCTGTAGCAGCCATACCCATTTTTTGCACTTTTCCTGTTTGCCCCACTGCAAACAATCCAACAGTGCTCTTCACTACTAAAATCCAAGAATGGGGAGCCATTCCTCCCTTGTGCAGACCCAGTGGAGCTTGGAGAGTTTGGTCCTTGGGAACAAAGGCGTTCCCATCTTCAGGTCTCTCCTTACACTGAAATTTGAATGGGCAGGCCTCCTCTGTCCCTTGCAAGTTAATAACAAATGTGCCACACCCAGTCCATTTTGTCACCAGGATTAAGCCAGTGTTCTGCCGTGGGAGCAGTTTTTACACTTCATTAAGTCAAGCGCTTGCTGGGCAGCTGCTGGAGAGCTAATGCAAATTGACCTCAGGAGCTGCAAGCAGGGAAAAGGTAACTTTCTAAAGTTACTTTGCCTAAAAAAAAATTTGAAATTCAACTTCACCAATAAATTGGTCTTTTGATAAATTTGAATAGTCCTTAAGCAACTATTTTAGCCATTTAAGTTACAGATTAAAGTTTATAATCTGTACTTTGACATTTTCTAGGATCCAGCCACTACCCTACCAGTGAAACTAGCTTTTGGGGGCTAGTCACTGTAAGAACATGCCAACTTTAATTTTGCACTTGTTCCAGCTTTTAAATATAAGACACCCTTCCTTGTGGGGGACAAGGTGTACTTAGAAGTGACATTAATATTTAAAAGCAGAGATTTCCGCCTGTCATGAGTGGCTATTGTGACAGGTTTGACAGCAGTTTTTAGGCTGCTGCAGTCAGGCTACACTGGGTAGGCCTGGCAGCGTCACTCTGTGGATGGCACAATAGGTGCTGCAGTCCACAGGTGGCATCTAACTTCCAGGCCCTGGATGTATTTCCTACACCATAACTAGGGACATATAGGCAATTTAAATATGTCAATAAATGGTTAGCCAATTTAACCAGATTTAAAGGGGAGCACAGGCACGTTACTCCTGTTTACCAAAAAATAGGGTGCAGAAAAGGCAAAAATTCCGGGTTGGACTGCAGATTTGCAACACACACTTTCTTTTCTTTTTGTTTCTGTTCACCAGCCCTTAGTTGGAATACATGTCTGAACAGTTCCAGGGTGGGAATGGATTGGACCAGAGTTTGGTAAAGTCAACAAACTGTGTGTGTTACCAACCTTCCAAGGCTAACCTATCCATGTAATACACACTTCCCTCCCCTTGCTTGAGCATTATTACTGCAGATTGCTCTGCATTCCTGGCAGGAAATCCAAAGTAATAAACCCATTTACACACACCAGGAATCCTTTTGTGAATTCCTTACAGCCATAAATTAAGCTATTGTAGGCCTTAAACACATGTTTCGCAAGTAAATACCTTTATGAATTGGCCTCAAATTCTAATTTATTCAGTCCACCACCTTTTAAAAGTGATAGAAATGCTTCATGAGTTAACCAGCACTGACATCTAGAGGCCAACATAGAAATCACAGTCTCGTGAAAGAATGGTCCAGAGTTAAATTATTTCATTATCATGCCATTTACTGTACGTTGTAGCTAGTGGTGAGTTTTATTGAGTAAACAAAATTAATACAGATATGGTATGGTAAACGATCTTTTGTCACCATGTAGTCTCTTCTAACATGCAAACATTTGGAACTGAGAACACATACCTACCGAAGCATATTATTTCACCAGTCACTTCGGTCAGAACAGTTATATAGGTTAGGCTAATTGCCAAAGAAATAAATGAACAGCATCATGTGTGACTGCTAACTGCAGAGTGCAGATGGAACAAGACCAGGGGGCCCGTTAAGAAAAGGGGGGCCCGCGGTCGGGCTGTAAAGATGCATTTTGCACTCCAGTCAGCGCAAAATACGCAAAATTAATTCATCAAAAAATATTATAATATCTTCGGCCATATATTGTCTCCCAGTGATAGACTGCTTTCTTTCCATTCGATTCCAAGTGGCCTGCCTGTCCTATAAACGCCTAAACAATTTAGCGTTGTTTATCTAAATGCAAGAATACAGCTACACCTTTGAAATCACAGCATACTTAGTAAACAGTAGCGCAGCCAAAGTGTCATGGACCCTGGTGCAAGGAAGGAAATGGGCCCTCTGGCTGCTGTTTGAAATGTGAAATACAGCAATAATCAGGGTTCAGAAGCCTCTCATCCCGGTGCCCCTGCACCAGCTGCACCAATGGAAGCTAGATCCCTGGGAGTAAACATAACAATCTTATATGTATTCCTAAGTTTTTACTGGATGCTGGTTTATAGGGCAAGCACCGCTAGTTTACAGGTGCTTTTATGTTATGTGTGGCCCCCAACATTATCTGCTCCTGCTTTCAGCTGCTACGCAGTGGCAGAGGAGTAATGGTTGAACCATATCCAAAAGGTAAAACAAATAAAAGTGTACCTGTCATCCTTGACCAACGCCCACAACCTTCCCTGCCTTCCTTCCCTCTGCTGCAGCTGTGCTTTCTGCTTTCATTCAAAGCAGGCACGCACAGCCGCACTGACAGGCAGGGCCAGACTGCGACACAAAACAGACCTGGCAATTTCCTCAGACCAGCCCCTGGGGAAGCACTACCTGGCCCCGGGAGGCGGGAAACGCTTGCTTGCTGCTTTGGATACTGAGGGCCTATATTGCAGCACCGCTGCAAAACCAGCCCCCAATAACAAAACCGGCCCCCACCCTTCCAGCCTCTCAGAGAGCCCTGTCACCTGGCCTGGAGGCCCTTTATGACGTAACAACAATTCGTTAAATGTTTTGTTATCAAGTATTGCTATGTCATAGCAGTAAGTTATGAAATATGGAAACTGAAATAAACTACAGCGACTCTCGGTGAGGGCCATACATAACAGACGCAGATGGACTATAAGGCAGCATATGGGAAGATTATTACTCTGGAAGAGGAAGAGCTAACCTTTCAGGTTGGCTCTTTTTTTAAACCGGCTGTGCGTTCTCGCAATTCTATGTGCTCTTGTTGAACTTTGCTTACTTGTATGTTCTTTTATCCCAATTTTTAAATTCAGTTTTGATGTATTGCGACGATTATGTTTTTATCTGCTTGCACTTTTATGGATATGTATTTTTATCCGAATAAAGTCTTTTGAATTGAATTGAATTGCTATGTCATAGCAGTAAGTTATGAAATATGGAAACTGAAATAAACTACAGCGACTCTCGATGAGGGCCATACATAACAGACGCAGTATTATGCATCACCACTGTAATGTGGTATAAATAACAGCCAGGCACAGCAGGGCTCCCTGACAGGAGATTTATTGGTCTTTTTCCTGCACAGCTTGTTCTCTGCACCTTATCTCTCCACGCCAGTACAGTAACTGCCTTCCTTCAAAACCCAACATCACAAATCTACATTCCACAGCAATGTCATTCTAGTCTAGCCAGACATTGCATCATTACAACCACCTGTTTCATTGAAATGTAGTGGTAACTTTTTTTGCACTGTTCTAGGGATCCAACCGTATTTTGCACAGATATCTTTACATAAAGTTGAAGGGGCATCAATACGTTAGTGGGTGGGCCATACCACCCAGCAGAAGATATTGAATGCCCATTTTAGAATGTATTGTAAGTGATAATTGGCGGTAGCACCCATCATGGCCAGCATGTTGCCAGATAGGGTGGGTTGGATTTATATGGCGGGGGTGTCTCACGTCAATCAATGCAGACTCCCTTTAACTGCCAGCTTGTCATAAAGGCATGACAAATTTAGCTGAAAAAGGACATTCTCTCTCCACCTTCCGCAGGTCAGGCACTTTCATAAGATGAGAGAAGGCGACAGTCTAAATGTGGCCAAATGTGATGGAGCCAAAGTACTGTAAAAGGTCAGATAAACTGTTATTTTTGCTGTATGAGAGCCCGGCTGGAAGCAAAATAGTTTTTCATTAAGCACTGAATATCCTTCCACAGTTCCTGGCCATCAGACCAGCATTTTACCTGGCCTTATGCTCAGTGAAGGTTGTGTGGGGGTGAGGAAACTGGTGGTGCTTTTAATGGACACTTATGAGATGGCCGATTTTGCTCCTTTGGTACCCTCTGCCCATTGCACCCCAAATACTGCAGTAGTGTGTTTAGCCACTGGCTCTGGGGATTAACAGGTGGGAGGGCAAGGAAGATGGAATCTAACCCACCAGCATCAATAGACTGTCAGCAGCCAGACCCTTCTGTGGATGGCTCTTCCGCCTCAGTCACATCCCGCTCTGCCTGGGAATTACTGGCCTGTTGATTGGAATGTTGACTGCCTCTGTGGGCATTATTTTTTGTCTAAAGAGAGCCAACAAGTGGAAAGAATGCTGTGGGAATAGTTATAGGACACCACAGAAGCAAAGCAAAACATTTTAACGGAGGCACAAATAGTAACCCATACTAACGTTTTAGAGGGCGCACCAGGTTGCAAAGGATCCCTCATGTGTGATCCGTCTGCCACCATTCGCGGGAGCCTGAAATAAACACGACAGTTTGATGAGTGACACCACAACAGTATGAACAGTGAGATGGAGCAAGCCGCTAAGAAAAAATACATAACTAAAACTGCAGATTCAGGCAAGGGAAGCGCCCCTACAGCAGGAAGTGTGACGTGCTGCTATGCATGGATGCACAAGTCTTGGGCATCAGAAGGCTTACCATCACAGCAGGTGCAGATGTGGGATTCTTTACCCGTTCCAACTCGAAACAAAACATAGGGTTGAACTCTGCTGGGTATCAAATAGGCAAAATGGCTACCAGTAGAGAGAGGTCTGTTACCCTCCTGAGGGACCATTGCAGAAAGTGATGGAGATAACAACAGCGGAGGAGGTGCTTGCCCACACCATGACGATAGTGCTAATGTTTGACATTACCACTAGTGACAAGGCAAGGCTAATAACATGCATATATATATAGGCAGTCGGACTAAGTCGGCACAGCCAAGGATGAACGTAATAGGTCCTTATACATGTAGGGCCAGATGTACGACCCTACCAATTTGCGACTCGCAAATTGTAATGTACAACAGTGTCTCAGACACTTTTTGCGATTCCTAAAGTGGTCGAAAATTGCATGCCTCATTAATATTCATGAGGCAAGCGCAATTTGCGGCCCCATAACAAATGGCCAGCACTCCCAGGGATGGTGACCTGCTGGGGTCAGCAGATCACCATGTCTGGGACTGCTTTTTAAATAAAGGAGTTTTTTTTAGGTCTCGCCTAGGCAGCGCTTGCGCTGTCTCGTTGAGACATGCAGTATATACTATAGCGTGGAAGCTTTCTGGAAGCTCTGCCCACTCTCCGCCCATCTTTTTGATTGGCTTACATCCTAAATGCTGCCTTCTGATTGGTTTTAGGCTTGTTTGTCCCTCCTCCTGACACCCATGTTGTCATTTGTATCCTTCCCTGGCTATTGGCACCTTTACTACAACACTATTTTCTGCCCTGTGTCCCTCCCGCCCCCTCCCGCAGTTCGTCACTTCTCGCCCCCCCATCACTCCCTCCACTCCCGTTCGTGCCTTCTTAAACGCCCGCACTCCCATTTCTAATGCAATATGTCTCGCGTAAATTCGAGTCGTATTGCATTGCAAATGCTTGTTTTAAAGTAGTGTAGTTAGTGCAACTCTGTGAGCGGGAGCCCACCCCGCATTGTGGTTGAGCGGGAGCCCACCCCGCATTCTGTGTTCCTTGAGGCGGGAGCCCACCCCGCAGTTGTGCTCAGTTAAAGGCAGGAGCCTACCCCGCACTTCGGAGCCGGAGAAAGCAACGCGACACGGAAGTCAGGCGCCCGTGCCTGGTTGTAGGCGGGGCCCGAAAAGGAAGCACAAAGACCGGAAGCTGGTGACAAGCTTTCTGTTCACCGGTGCATATTGCTGTCACCGGTGCAGTGTGTATGTGATGCGGCCCCTGGGGTTTGTAGCAGCTCTCCCCTTGCGCTGCAAAAATGCGGGTGTGCTTCGAGCTTCAAGGCGCGGGCTGGAAGTGGTTAAAATGCAACATTCGATGGGGATGAGAGAGAGTCTCTGGCAGGGCAGTGGGCGGAGCCATGGCTTCTCTTACCTGCATTCGGGTTACCTGCCAAGCCGCACATCCTCCTCGGTGTGTGTGCAGTGCTCGCTTCTGCCTGTGACCAGGTGTCCCAGCACCTGCTGCGTGTAGGATGTACGAGGCTGAGTGGCCCAGAAACACGGGGGTCGCTGCTGCCATCACCGCTTCCTCGTTGCGGTAGGTTCGAGGCAAAGTTACGGAGCAGCAGGGGCACAGTGAAACCATCCTCCTCGGCAGACTAGACAGAATTGTTTCTCGGTTACCGGTTAATGATTGCACTGCTTCAGAGGCACAATGGCCTGCCTCCTTCTGAGTGATGTGATCCTCTGCACATGGGAACTGTGACAGGGAGACCTGGAAACTGACAGGACCTTGCGCAAATATTTGGACATGAACATCTGGAAAGAAGCACGATCCTACGAGAGGACTGTAGGAAAGTAGTATCTGCTTCTTATGGTTACCCCCACTTTTTGCTGATGTCTCACTGTTTTTGGACTAGTCTGACTGGAATCCTGCTATCCAGGACCCCAGTCTATCTGCTTTCTCCCTTAAATTGCTATGTATGTACTTTAGGTACACTCCAGATTGGATACTGGGGTAACCTTATCAGTCCCTAGTATATGGTACACCATGTACCCAGGGCATAGGTACCCCAGAGGCCTCCCATGGGCTGAAGCATGTATTATGCCACCCATGAGAGGCCATTCAAAATGACACAACAGGTCTGCTACAGCAGCCTGTGTAAGCTGGTGCTTGCACCACTTACTTAGATATAGGTTCACTATATCTCTCTAAATCACTACACTTAAAAGTCACTCAGTCACCCCTATGGCAGGCCTTATCAATCCTGAAGGCAGGGTGCTGGCTTTTACGTGAGATGGTGCCCCTGCATGAGCAGAGCCCCTCTGCAGCCTTCGGAGACCATTCTCCGAGGTTGTCAGTGATGCAGCCAGACATATAGGTTAAGTTGCATTATAACCTCGCGGTAAATGCTAACTTTAAAACGGCTGCTTAGAAACATGTCGTGTTTGGTGTTAAACACCTTGGAATCATACCTCACGATTCCACCCTTCTGAAACCACTACTGTGGGTCACCGGTCTACCCGGTACCAGCTTTCTCGACCCGGGCAGCACAAAATGGACGCTCCCAGCCACAGCCACGATTCTGCTCTCCTGCTGCTGAGCCAAGCTCGAGCAGAGGAAGGCATGACAATAGGCATCCTGTTTCAGGGAGGTGTGACCACCTCCCAGACAGGGTTTAGTGTATTGGGGCTGGGTGGGTGCACTCTGAGAGTGCCGGAAAGTCTGCATGGGGGGCAAATTTGGTGTCCCTGTGCATAGTCCAGCTTGAACCAGTTCTGGGAGCCATTGGCTCCTGCCCTGGCATGAAACTGGACAAAGGACATGGGTGTAGCCACCCCTCTGTCCTGCCCCTCCCCTAGGAGGGTCCCCAGAATCTGTCCAACCCTTTCCCGTGGGTATAAAGTGGGTTACCTGGCTACAGGACATTATATTTTACCTGGACAAGAGAATTTAGTCTCCACTAGGTTAGGTAGGTGCCTACACCACATAACACTAGTATGTCTTCTAGAGAAGCCAGTGGCTCTCTGCCAACTAGGTACAATGGCCTCTTGTTCCAGGAATTGAAAGCCATGTGTGTGTCTAGGAAGTTGAGGACAGGGAGAGGTGCAAACACCCAACGTCTCATAGAGATTTTGCTCTTGGATGACCTTAGGAAGACCCCAGGGTCTGATGAGGTAGATAGAGTGGGTAGGGCAGGGAATGAGGAAAGGCCAGGAAGTGAAACTTTCTTTGACCTGGACTCAAACCCTGGCCAGGAGGATCAAAATGATTCTAACCTGGACAACATAGATCTTCCTTTAGGTGGGGGAGAAGGCCCCAGTGGCCCTCTCTTTACTCCACCAGGAAGAGTACAGAGTTTACCTAGGAGATCCAGATCTCCCTCTGTAGAATCTCGACACTCAGGAACTTCTGTAGGGACTTCCATATCAAATAAGAGGGAATCCTCTTATGATAGACAGTGCCAACTTCTGGAGCTTGGGAAAATCAAGCTTAGGCTCAAGAAGGAGCAGTTGGCCCTAGACAGGGAATCCCTAGAGCTCCAGAGGGCTACAAAGAGATTGGGACTAGAGTCCCATGGTGGCAGCAACAGTGTCCCTAGGGTTAAGGAGTATACTCATGATCATAGGAACCTGAACAAGATAGTCCCTCCCTACCAGAGTGGGGATGACATCCACAAATGGATAACTGCACTAGAGAGGGCCTGTAAGGTACAGAGGGTCCCTCAAGAGCAGTGGGCAGCTATCTTGTGGCTCTCCTTTGCTTACAAAGGGAGAGATAAGCTCCTCACTGTTAGAGAAGAGGATGCTGACAATTATTCAGTCCTGAAGAGTGCTCTCATTGATGGTTTTGGCTTAACCACTGAACAGTACAGGATTAAGTTCAGAGACACCCAGAAGACACAGACTCAGGACTGGGTAGACTTTGTAGATTGTGCTACTAGGGCTCTGGAAGGCTGGTTACTTGGCAGTAAAGTGAATGATTTTAAAGGATTGTACAATTTAATTATGAGGGAGCAGATCCTTAATAATTGCCAAAAACAGTTGTTGCATCAGTACTTGGTTGATTCTGATCTGACCTCTCCCCAAGAATTGGGAAAGAAGGCAGACAAATGGGTCAGTACCAGGGTGAAGCAGAAAACTCAGAATCAAGGTGGTGACCAAAAGAAGCAAAATGCTAAAACTTCAGATAAGGGTAAAGACCAGAAGGGTAAAGACCAGAAGGGTAAAGACCAGAAGTCTTCACAAGGGCCCCAAAAACCTGCATCTGGGGGGGGAGTCACAATCTAACAAGGGTAAAGGCAAAAAGAAACCTTGGTGTCATATCTGTAAAGAGAAGACCCATTGGACAAAGGATGCCAATTGTCCAAGGGCCAAGGATTCTACTCCTACCACCACTGCCCCTAAGGCAACTGTCCCCTAGGACAGTCTCAAGTGGTGGTACACAGAACAAGGGAATAGTGGGGTTAACCTTGGGATCTGAGATGGATTCTGGCCTAGTCAGAATTCCCTGACCTCCTCTCACAGAACCCTGATGATGGTTCAGTTGATGGTGTAGCCTTGGCAGGCAGCCTCACTGAACAGCAACAGACTGATTGTAGGAAGGTCCACAATCAGTACAGACACATGTTTTCACTGACTCCAAGTCAGACTACCTGGTGTACACATGAGGTTGACACAGGTGACAGTCTGCCTGTTAAAAGTAAGATTAAATAAACACCAGCCATTTTCCGCACAACGTCGCAATCCCGGGTTGAAATCATTGACAGGAACAGAACGGTCGGCGCACCAACAAAGAAACAAACAAAAAAAGAGTTGGAGTTTTTACATATTTGAAAAGGCTCGCCCCTTTGGAATTTGATGTATCGGGTTAGCATTACCGAAAGGCCAAGGATGCCTTAGAAAACCAGAATTTTTTGAATTGCCTTGAAAAAGTCTTTTTGATTAAGACGAAACACGTGTCGGCTGATGTTTGCTGAATCACACAACCAATAAATCAACAATGGAATGAACGAACTTTCTGGACTCCTTCTGTTCGGTGGGCAGTCAAAATATTGAATTTTAAATATCGACCTACACTAATATCGAGTTTTTAATATCGTAGGGTCAGAATATCGAAGTCAAGAATATCGTTGACCAGAATATCGACTTTAAGGTAAGTAATATCGATTTTTTAATATTGAAGTAAGTAATATCGAAGTCATTAATATCGTTAGCAAAAATATAGTTGTTAATAATATCGATTTTTTTTAGTGTTATGTATTTTTTATGTATGTTTAACATTTTTTTTTAAAGTTTTTTATTATTTTTAAATATATGTATTAAATGTTTAGAAAATAGTAATTTTTTTAAAAGGAAATTTTGTGTTTTAGTATCAGAGCGGGTTGTGGGTTTATAAGAGAATAAGGTGGGAAGTAATTTAATTATAATTAATTAATTAATATGTTTTTATTTATTGGTATTCATTGTTAATTTATTGTTAATTAATTATTAATTGGTAATTAATTTATATTAATTGGTTAATTTATAATTATATTAATTATAATTAATTTATTATTAATTTGTATTTATTGTTATTGTTAATTAATTTACTGTAAATTAATTATTACTTGGTAATTAATTTTAATTCATTGATTAATTGGTAATGAAATGAATTATGTTATTTTTAATGTGTAGCGGGTTGTGGGTTTATAGGGGAATAGGGTGGGAAGTAATTTAATTATAATTAATTAATTAACATGTTTTTATTTATTATTTATTGTTAATTTATTGTTAATTAATTATTAATTGGTAATTAATTTATATTAATTGGTTAATTTATAATTACATTAATTATAATTAATGTATTATTAATTATAATTAATGTATTATTAATTTTTATTTATTGTTATTGTTAATTAATTTATTGTAAATTAATTATTAATTGGTAATTAATTTTAATTCATTGATTAATTGGTAATTAAATTAATTATGTTATTTTTAATGTGTAGCGGGTTGTGGGTTTATAGGGGAATAGGGTGGGAAGTAATTTAAATATAATTAATTAGTTAATATGTGTATATTTATTGTTATTGATTATTAATTTATTGTTAATTAATTATTAATTGGTAATTAATGTTTATTAATTGGTTAATTAAAAATTATATTAATGATAATTAATTTATTATTATTTTATGTATTGTTATTGTTAATTAATTTATTGTTAATTAATTATTAATTGGTAATTAATTTTTATTAATTGATTAATTGATAATTAAATTAATTGTGTTATTTATTTATGTGTAGCGCGTTGTGTGTTTATAGGGGAATAGGGTGGGAAGTAATTTAATGTTATTTAAGTAAATATTAATTTAATTTAATAGGTATTTATTAATAATCATTTGGTTAAATAATTATTAATATGTCATTTATTTAAAAAAAAAAAATTATAAGTATGTTAATTTAACCCCTACGCGATCCTAGATTTTCCCTACTGTTGCACTCACTCGATTGGGAATAGTAATTTTTACCCCTACGCTATCCAACACTTTCCCTACTGTTGCACTCACTGGAGTGGAAATAGTAATTTTTACCCCCACGCTATCCAACACTTTCCCTACTGTTGCACTCACTGGAGTGGGAATAGTAATTTTAACCCCTACGCTATCCAACACTTTCCTTACTGTTGCACTCATTGTAGTGGGAATAGTAATTTTTACCCCTACGCTATCCAACACTTTCCCTACTGTTGCACTCACTGGAGTGGGAATAGTAATTTTTACCCCTCCGCTATCCAACACTTTCCCTACTGTTGCACTCACTGGAGTGGGAATAGTAGTTTTTACCCCCCTGCTATCCAACACTTTCCCTACTGTTACACTCACTGGAGTGGGAATAGTAATTTTTACCCCTACGCTATCCAACACTTTCCCTACTGTTGCACTCACTGGAGTGGGAATAGTAATTTGATTTCCTCCGCTATCTAATATTTTGTATTTTTTTAGCTAATGTACTGTATAATTATTTTTTAAAAGATTTAAAATAATTTTTTTTTTTAAATTTGTTACATATATTTATTTAATTTTTATTTATATTATTGTTTTATGTGTATAGATGTATTTATACTTTATAAAAAATAAATTAAACAATTTATAAGTTATTAAAATAAATATTAAAACATATTAATAAGTAAGTATATATATATATATTATATATTATATGTATATGTTTAATGTATTTTCAAATTATATATATTACTTATAATTTTTAAGCATTTTAAAATATTTTTAACTATGTTTCTTTTAATTATATGTATTATTTACTTTATTTTACAATATTTTTTTAACTTAAATTAAAAACGATATTTTTAACAACGATATTTTTGACATCGATATTTTTTTCCGATATTTTTGTACTTACCTTAATGTAGATAGGATGTCGATATTCTTGTCTTCGATATTTTTGCTGCGATATTTTTGTAGGTCGATATTGTGACCTTCGATATTTAGTCAGTGATTCCTTCTGTTCATGAGAAAAGAAGATTTCAACTTGGGATTCTTTCAATGGGAATGTTGTGGACAATTGAATCCACATTGGATTCAGATTCAGGACTTATTTGTCTTTTGATTTACCTAAAAGAGAGTGCTACACAAAAGGTTCTATTATTTGTAATGTTTGTAGCGCAGTAATCTGTGATTGCGCAAGTAGCACCTTTTGGTAGTAAGGTGCAGAGCCTGCATAGCACCTCGCTTGAGCTTAAACTATTTTCACTCAGTATTGGCATTTAGAAGGACAAGATAATTTTTTGATGTGCGGTCATTTCCCTTCTGGGAACCACTACTACCAAACAGGTGACAGTTTGCCTGTTAAAAATAAGATTTACAGGCAACCTGACCATGTCAGGGACTGTATCAGGACTGAAGTCCAGAAAATGTTGGAACTGGGAGTGATTGAGCCCTCAGATAGCCCTTGGGCTAGCCCAGTAGTCTTAGTACCAAAACCTTGCACCCAGGGTGGCAAGAGAGAGATGAGGTTCTGTGTTGACTACAGGGCACTGAATGCAGTCACTAGGACTGATGCTCATCCAATTCCAAGGGCAGATGAACTTATTGACACTTTGGCCTCTGCCAAATTCTTGAGTACATTTGACCTGACAGCTGGTTACTGGCAAATCCGATTAGCTGAGGAAGCTAAACCAAAAACAGCATTCTCAACCCCTAGTGGGCACTAACAATGTGTGGTGATGCCTTTTGGCTTGAAGAATGCACCTGCCACATTTCAAAGGCTGGTGAATAAAGTTCTCACAGGTCTGGAAGCCTATAGTGCAGCTTATCTTGATGATATTGCTGTCTTTAGCTCTACCTGGGAGGATCATCTGGTCCACCTGAGAAATGTTCTGGAGGCCCTGCAGAGAGCAGGCCTCACTATCAAGGCCACCAAGTGCTAGATAGGGCAGAGTAAGGTTGTGTACCTGGGCCACCTTGTGGGTGGAGGCCAGGTTCAACCATTGCAGAGCAAAATCCAAACCATTATGGATTGGGATGCTCCAACTACCCAGACCAGACTCAGGTCAGAGCTTTCTTGGGCCTGACTGGGTACTACAGGAGGTTTGTCAAAGGATATGGCTCCATAGTGACCCCTTTGAATGACTTAACTTCCAAAAGAATGCCAGTGGACAGTTAGCTGTCAAAAGGCATTTGATGACCTGAAGCAGGCCATGTGCACTGCTCCCATTCTTCAGAGTCCTGATTATTGCAAACAATTAATTGTTCAAACAGATGCATCTGAATTGGGGGTAGGGGCTGTATTATCACAATTGAATGAGGAGGGTCAGGATCAGCCAGTAGCTTTCATAAGCAGAAGGCTTACCCCCAGAGAGAAACGTTGGTCAGCTATTGAGATGGAAGCCTTTGCTGTGGTTTGTGCTCTGAAGAAGCTGAGGCCATACCTGTTTGGCACACACTTCATTGTTCAGTCGGACCATAAGCCCCTCTTATGGCTAAAACAGATGAAGGGTGAAAACCCCAAACTCTTAAGGTGGTCCATTTCCCTACAGGGGATGGACTATACAGCGGAACATAGACCTGGGAGTAACCATGCCAATGCAGATGAAGCACGCGGTCGTGTTTCCTCACTGCACCCATCCTCTGTGGGCTCCCTGTGTCACTGCCTTGGGTGGTTCCTTCGGGTCCCAGCGATTCTACGTGCTCTAGGCACGGTGTATAGTCAAGTCGTGATTGTTATACCATTTTTTTAGTATATGGTTCGGTCTCCCCCTGGAGCCCGCTGTGTATTGTGCTACTTACGAATGTTCTATTGATTCAGTATTATGTGCTTTGTGTTCTAATCTCGTGTAGAGATTAGTGGAGAGTGTTATATTAACAAATACCTATTTTTATATAACTACTGTGTGGTTCTCCTTTCATTTGGTCATTCAGGAAGTGATATTCTGGTAAAACAAGCTGCTTTACATTCCTTCAAGATTAAGCCTGAAGGCTGCTCTCCACAGCTACCACTAGGACAGCTTTCTAAAGGTTATCTTTGACCTCATACATCATAAGGGTCGTGTGGACTGGTACAAGGTGCCCACTTTAATTAGTGGACAGCATATACCAGGCCACCTTCTCACAGGGACATCCAGGTATTGTACCATGATGCTGAACTGAGAGCCCAATGAGACTGTGGCAGTGCTTTAAGTGGGCCGGGTCCTGCGGGTGCTCAGCACCGGCAGTTCTAAAAAGCAGGTGCTGAGACATGTCTGTATCGGGCTCTCTATTTTTGCCTTCAGGGTGAAAAAAAATCTTAACTCTGCAGCAGTACCACCCTTCACTGCCTTTGAGGTAACTTCAAAGAGACTCGTTATAGTTCTTCACAGTCTCATCATTTCAGAACTGAAGCATTTTCAATATTATAAACAACGAAGCCATAGTTGTTGCTTATTTATCTTACGCAACTAACCCTGGGGCCTGCAAAGCCCTGTTCTAACCCATGCATTGATGTCTGGCACCCTCTACTGACATACGAAGATGGCAAATGGTGGCAACGACATTTTCCCTAGAAAGCAGGTGGTACCCACAAGTGTACAAATGGAGCAATACTGCAATGGCAGGGACGTCTTGTGCACAGTCGTGTACACCATGAACAAATGCACACATTAGTGTAAGGGGAGGATTCATTTACTGAGAGGAGGAAGCAACAGTACAGATGGTACAATCTCCTCCTGTGCAAGGATATTCAGAGCTCCATGTACATGTTCTGTGGTGAAGAAATGTGTACTGCGCTGCCCTACCTTTAACAGTCTTCTATAGAAAGGAGGCTTGCACTGTTTCTGCCCTACCTGCATCGGTCCTCTAAAAAAAAGAATCTTGCACTTTTTCTGCCCTACCTGTACCTGTCCTCTAAAGAAAGGAAGCTTACACAGTTTTTGACCTACCTGTACCGGTCCTCTATAGAAAGGAAGCTTGCACAGTTTCTGCCCTACCTGTACCGGTCCTCTATAGAAAGAAAGCATGTACTGTTTCTGCCCTCCCTGTACTAGTCCTCTGTAGAAAGAAAGCTTGCACTGTTTCTGCCCTACCTGTACCGGTCCTCTAAAGGAAGGAATCTTTCACTTTTTCTGTCGCCCTTTCACGCTCTCTGCCAGCCTCTATTATATTGGTTTACTTCAGGTCTTCAAGCACAGTTTCTTTTCCGTGCCCTTTTAAAAATGTCCATCCCTCAAACTCACGGTCTCCTCCTCTTCTACGGGTGTCTTCTGCGTACACAGGGGCTCCTTTATGCGACTGTGTCCTGCTCTCCCCTTCTTTCTCACACACTCTTTCTGCTCCTCTGTCTGGAGTTCATTCACCACTTCCTGCACAAACTACCTATCCCTCTCTATCTTCCTTTTTGTCTATTAAGTGCAGCTCTCACTCCTTTCTGTTCACCATACCACATAATTTCACTACACAAATACACTGCACACCACACAATTCCAACCCACACAATTCCACAGCTAACAATTCCAGTTCAACCCACAAAAATCCACTCCAAACCACATGCATCCACTCCACTCCAAAGCAAAACACATTGGTAAAAGGCATTGTCATTTACAATGCCAATAGCTCTAAC
This sequence comes from Calotriton arnoldi, assembly GCA_963921515.1. Taxonomy (NCBI): domain Eukaryota; kingdom Metazoa; phylum Chordata; class Amphibia; order Caudata; family Salamandridae; genus Calotriton; species Calotriton arnoldi. The sequence goes on from CAWUFW010014333.1 coordinate 22,813, forward strand.
TCTAACAAATGCGAGACCAATGCATTGCAAATGCTTGTTTTTTAATCCAACCCGTTTTCCTTAAAGAAGGAAAATGGGATGCATTTAAAAAAGAAAAATGAATCTTTTCAGTTTTATTTTTTAAGGACAGGCAGTGGTCCCTGGGACCACTGACTGCTCTTAAAAAATATTTTCTCACACACTCACAAAGGGGAAGGGGTCCCCTGGGGACCCCTTCTCGTTTGCGAGTGGTTTACCACCTACTTGAAGTAGGTGGCAAACTGCGAGTGTTTTGCAGCCGCAAATGCGGTTGCAAAACAATAGTACATGGCAGTGAGTCTTGCTATTAGGAAGGGACGCCTCTTCCTAATAGCGAGAGTCGCAAACACTATTTGTTTGTACATGCCATTACCCTTTTTTGCGGTTGCAAATGGGCCGATCTCCCATTTGCGAGCGCAAAAAAGGGTCGTACATCTGGCCCTAAGTTCTATCCTACATTGGAAGATACAGCTCAAGTAAACTATACAGACTTGCTGAAAACTCTCCGTACTGAGCTTCCAATATGGCATAATGGTGGCCTCGTGGTTTTAGCGGTATAGTCGTGGTCAAGATGTCGGCTCCACCTCAGTTTCTTTACCTGCCCCAATACTTTCCTTTGCAACCCCGATTGGGATTTAAAAAAATATTCAGAGCATTATAAATAACTTCATTTGGAGTGTCCGGGAGCTTGGCTTTCTAAGGGTATGATGTATGCCCCTTTATCTGAGGGTGGACTTAGTGTTCTGCACATAGTACACTATTACCACATAGTCCAGCTTAGGGACATGGTGGAACTGGGGATGCCAGCCACAAATAAAACCTTGTGCTTCATGGACCAAATAATCGTAGGTGCTCATATATGGAAGATCCCCTGGTTACCCAAAGGGGGCTTCATTCTTCGCCATCGCTCAGTCTAGACTCTCCACTTTGGATACAGTCATGCTTCAGAAGGGACTCTCTTCGTACCCATCTGCTCTCACCCCTATCATAGGGAATCCGGATTTTACTGCAGGCTTGGATCATAGTCATTATGCAGAATGGCAGAAGGCTAATTATAAATAGATTGGCGATCTGTTTGACCTTCAAGGCATTAAAATGTTTGATCAAGTCAGTCAGGGTGATGGCCTCCTGGAATCTGTGAGACTGCACTATGCCCAAATTTGACACTGGTTGTCTTATAGAGATGTGAGCCCCTGGGCCTCCAGACCTATGACCTCTTCTGAAAAGTGGATCTTTCTTAAGGCTGACGATAGAAGATTGATTTCAGAAATTTTCAAAGCCCTTAACACTGACCACTCCAGGGTAAAAAAAATCAGTGGGCAGTTGAGGTGGAAGGCAGACATTCGGAGCACTCAAAAAATGGACGGGAATATTTGCAAGGTCTCGGTTAAGCAGCTCCAGCACACGGATGAGGGAGACACTTACAAAGATTGTGACCTATTGGTACCACACCCCCAGCCGGATACACAGGTGGAATAAGAGTAGTCTTTGCTGAAGGAACTGTAGCAACTCTGGGTCTCTCCTTTATTTGCTAAGCCACTGCCCCAAACCCCAGAGGTACTGGGAGGAAGTCCTAGATGAAAATAATCATATGTATGGAGCTGAGATTTCCAGCATATATAATTTTGTGCGTGGAAGGTTGACTTCCCTATCCCCTGAAATCCACAATAGCAGTCAAGTTGGTCTACTGCTAGGTGCAGCTAAGCAAGCCATTCTGAGTTACTGGAGCAGAGATGGCATCCCTATGTACAGAGCTTGGTTATACCCAGTTTGAGACGTACTCAGAAAGAAACAGATATCCCTGGGACTAGCTAGAAGGGGAGGTAGATTTGAGCCCCTGGAGATGCTTGCCTGAGCACGCTGTCCACAGATTTCGTAGAGGTTGCCAACCCCAAATAATTGCTGGTACTGCATATCACACTGATGCCACTTCAGAGCCATCATGGTCAGGATTAGTGTTGACCTACACAATGTCCCACTACAAGATTGGTATGCTGTATCTCAAGTTAGTCAGTGCATGCTGGTGAGGGGAATGGAGTTCTCCAGGACTGCGGGGCAGGGTTGGCAGTAATGTAGGTTAGATAGTTGTGTGAGTATTGTTCTTTTGTTCCTTTTTATATATCTTTTTACACCTTGCTTTCTGTTATTCATTTGAGCACTGGCTGTGTGGGACTTGACTCTTGCGCAATGCTGATAATGGCATCCATATATGTAATTGGCGGTCACCATTCGCTTTCAGATGTAGGCAGGTGTATGTGTATTACAGTTCAAATAAAATAAAAACAGTTAATCCTAAAACGGTAATAAAACACTTACACATTTTCTAGAACAGGAAACTTTTGTGTTGATCCAGTGCATTTGATGTTATGCAATATGAGATATCGGTATTGAAATATTTTGTCATATCAACATTGCTGGTTTAAATTAGTGAGATATGTGCAGTATAAAAGCCATAAGCACATAAATTAAAAAAAAAAGATAACTATCTGGTAGGGAATCAAGCCATTTATAATTACTGATCCATACTAGGTGAAACCGAAAACAAGCAATTTTATTATAAAACAATTATTTATTTACCTTCACTTTTTATTGGTGATTTAAAGTCACGGAGTAGAACATCGGTTCCACTGCATCGTTTGTAATATTTGACCTTTATATACTCATTATAACATACACTTATTGTTTCTCTTGCTTCAGTCCTTATTTTCTGTTCTTTTATTGTTTATTGTTATTGCCCCCACACCCCCAATTTCAAATTTTATCCACCTATCTTGTTTTTGTAATTTATTTAAGACTAAGGCCCTGAGGAAGCAACATGAAAAATAAACATGTGTTGGCTTACTTAGAGATTCTCATTCTATCCAAAGAAATACATATTGGATTATTCACCTCATATAAAGTGTTGAGAACATTATGGAACAAATCTGACGCATAGAAATTAATATTACTTGAGAAAATGATCGTTTTTTCATTGACAAATCAAATTAATATTAATTTTATGACTTCAAACTCTTTTAGTCTTTTTATTGTTTTATATGTGGTGATGGGGATATGACACCAGTTTGAGATCAAACTTTAGTCTAAAAAAGAGCCCTTTTTCTCCCCCCCAACTCTTAGGGGCCGATTCCGATTCGGGCCGTAAAACATACCGACCGACTCGGTACGGGAATGTTGTCCGACCGACACGTACCGGCGCTGCCCGATCCGCGTAGTATGATGAAATGCATGTGAATCACGACCGACTCGTACGGAACACAAGCCGAACGACAGAACCGCACGGAAACCAGCTATCCGCCCGGGAAACTAAGCGAATCGAACCGACCGACACGCACCAGGAATGAACCCAACAGAAACGTACCCGCGAACTCCGACCCGCGCAGTACGATGCAATGCGTGTAAAACCAGACCGAGTCGCACGGAGCCCAAGCCGTGCGACCGACACGCATACAAAACCGAGCTGAAGCAACCCAATACTCCACGACCGACGCGTACGCCGCACATGAAACCCATCACGAACACAGCTTGAAAGACTCGGAGAAGCCCGCACGAGCCAACTGCAGCGTCTACTCGGTCAGAAGAACGTCTCCTACATGCCTAAAAAACACAAAGGAAAAAATACAAAAAAAAGGGCCAAACAAGCAATGACAAAGTCAATAAATACAGGGAAAAAAACATGGAACAAGGACACACCCCCAACTCCACCCATATAAAGTCCACAAATCCCTACCATGATCCTTTGCAAATTCAACTGACCTGCCAGCACAGAACACCATCAGACAGCAACCACAGACACACTCACAACTCATCCATCACACAAGCCACACACCATTATCACCTCCCAAATAGCACCCTCACATACACCCAGCAAAACCTACACTCACCCACCCTCACTTGCACACACACACACATCAATCCCCACCACCACCCATCACCATGCCCCCAAAGAAGAATCCAAAGTTCCTAGACAGTGAATTGGAAGTCCTGGTAGATGAGATCCTCAGGGTAGAGCCACAGTTGTTTGGTACATTGGTCCAACAGACCCCCATGTCGCAGAAAACCAAGATGTGGGAGAGGATCGTCGACAGGGTGAACGCACAATCACCATGTTTGCGCACAAAGGAAGACATCCAGAACAGGTGGTATGATGTGCGCAGGAGGGTCAAGGACCTACTCAAGAAGGATTACGCCTTGAGTAATCGCAACGGCAGTGGCCCTCTTGCCAAACCAGTATACCTCAGGCCCTGGGAGGAGAAGGTGCGGGCCATCCTACCACCAGTGAGCGTATATGGACTATCAAACATCCCAGAGCCTGGTGAGTACACAACCAATATACCCAATATTGTTTGACAATACACACACATCACTGTCAAGGGGATAGTCAAACCATGCACCCTTAGCAAATCCACAGCAACCAAAAGATAATCATCCCAAGATGTGTATGTTAGTCAGATAAACACAATACATGCCATCTCATAGTGATATGTAACTGTGTCATGACATGTACAAACCTAACAACAAATAGAGCAAGGCAGTGGCGCAAATCTAACCAACAAACACAGTCAGATATTTTGCAACCACTAAAACACCACCTCACAGGGAAGCTCACTAAAAGGAAGGAATTCTGTGTATGCTGGTGAAGTGAGTGTAGGCAATAGCATGATGGGAGTTGTAGTCACAGATATTGGTCACCCTCACAATTGGCCCATCAACACCACTCTGAACCATGCTCACATCACAGGGAGTGGAAAAGAACTGACAAGATGGCTGACACTGGGTACTGCTGTGGGGAGCACAAGGCCCTGCTGGGAACTGTGCAACAACCAACAGCAGGACACCACTGACTGACATCCTGAAAGCCAACTTGCACTCCCTGCAATGGAAGCACGTTCCATGGTGGGATATCTGGCTGGCTGGGAAGGAGGACTGACAGCTCTGACCATAGTTACCAGCAGCTTTTCTCACACACCCCCTTAACACAAACTCCACACAACTCACCTGGGAGAATGCAATGCCTCACACTCTAATTAAATATCCCACAAAGAGCAACCACACTGGGTTATGCTGTGTGAAGCACAGGGACACTTTTGGGACTTGTAGCCAAACAAACGCCAGGACAACACTGTCAGCCATCCTGTCAGCAAAGGCACACTACCCCACAGGGAAGCAGAGTCAAAAGGAAGGAAGTATGGGCATGCTGGGAAGGGGGGTGTAGGCAATAGCATGATGGGAGTGGTAGTCACAGCTCAACATCCCCCACCCACATGGCCCAGCAAGCTCACACTGAAGCATGCACACCTCACAGGGAGTAAAAAGCCACTTCAAAGATGTCTGACACTGGCCTCAGCTGTGGGGAGCACAAGGCCCTGCTGGGAACTGTGCACCAACAAACAACAGGACCACACTGTCAGCCATCTTGCCATTGCTGTCACACTCACACACAGTGAAGTCGACTCAAAAGGAAGGAAGTATGGGCATGCTGGGAAGGGGGTGTAGGCAATAGCATGATGGGAGTGGTAGTCACAGATATTGGTCACCCTCACAATTGGCCCATCAACACCACTCTGAACCATGCTCACATCACAGGGAGTGGAAAAGAAATGACAAGATGGCTGACACTGGGTACTGCTGTGGGGAGCACAAGGCCCTGCTGGGAACTGTGCACCAACAAACAACAGGACCACACCGTCAGCCATCTTGCCATTGCTGTCACACTCACACACAGTGAAGTCCACTCAAAAGGAAGGAAGTATGGGCAGACTGGGAAGGGGGGTGTAGGCAATAGCATGATGGGAGTGGTAGTCACAGATATTGGTCACCCTCACAATTGGCCCATCAACACCACTCTGAACCATGCTCACATCACAGGGAGTGGAAAAGAAATGACAAGATGGCTGACACTGGGTACTGCTGTGGGGAGCACAAGGCCCTGCTGGGAACTGTGCACCAACAAACAACAGGACCACACTGTCAGCCATCTTGCCATTGCTGTCACACTCACACACAGTGAAGTCCACTCAAAAGGAAGGAAGTATGGGCATGCTGGGAAGGGGGGTGTGGGCAATAGCATGATGGGAGTGGTATTCACAGATATTGGTCACCCTCACAATTGGCCCATCAACACCACTCTGAACCATGCTCACATCACAGGGAGTGGAAAAGAAATGACAAGATGGCTGACACTGGGTACTGCTGTGGGGAGCACAAGGCCCTGCTGGGAACTGTGCAACAACCAACAGCAGGACACCACTGACTGACATCCTGAAAGCCAACTTGCACTCCCTGCAATGGAAGCACGTTCCATGGTGGGATATCTGGCCGGGTGGGAAGGAGGACTGACAGCTCTGACCATAGTCACAAGCAGCTTTTCTCACACACCCCCTTAACACAAACTCCACACAACTCACCTGTGAGAATGCAATGCCTCACACTCTAATTAAATATCCCACAAAGAACAACCACACTGGGTTATGCTGTGTGAAGCACAGGGACACTTTTGGGACTTGTAGCCAAACAAACGCCAGGACAACACTGTCAGCCATCCTGTCAGCACAGGCACACTACCCCACAGGGAAGCAGAGTCAAAAGGAAGGAAGTATGGGCATGCGGGGAAGGGGGGTGTAGGCAATAGCATGATGGGAGTGGTACTCACAGCTCAACATCCCCCACCCACATGGCCCAGCAAGCTCACACTGAAGCATGCACACTTCACAGGGAGTGAAAAGCTACTTCTAAGATGTCTGACAATGGTGCTCTGTTGTGGGGAGTACCAGGCCCTGCTGGGAACTGGGCACCAACCAACAGCAGGACACCACTGACTGACATCCTGAGAGTTAACCTGCACCCACTGCAAGGGTGGCATGCTTCATGGTGGGATAACTGGGCTGGGGGGAGAAGGAGGTCCGGATGTCAACCAAATACCACCAATGCTGGTCATGCACACACCTCAACATCCACATTGAAATGCATCAGGTTGTCAGGACAATGAGCCACACCAATATCAACCTCTGACTGTGACAACTCAGGACAATGCAATGTACAGGGCCGCATCCAGAGGTACAGTCACAACTGTCATGTGTTTGAACCATAGATGCCTGCAGAAACATAACATACATTGTGTGTCTCTTCCAAAAACAGGTGATGATGGGGACACAGCAGCAGATGAGGAGGAGTCCCTGTCCCAGGCTCCGGTGGCCCCTGAGCTCTCTGGTGTGGAACAACCTCTGCCCTCATCGGATGGCGAAGACCAACCTGGCACCTCCGGTGTGAGTCATCATGCAGTGCCAGCAGGACCACCATCTGCACCCCCTGCACCCATTCCTCCAACATCTGCCAACACACAGACCACCCCTGCCGACACGGACAGACCAAGGACACTCAATGACAACAGCACAGGGACTCCAGCCCACCGTGAAGCAACGGACAACAACCCCAGTACCAACCCCCAAGGGCGCCTAGGGTCACCTGTGCGTGCCACCGCAGGTCCCGCACATGTGGCCAGGGGTGGTGGGAGGGGTGGTAGGCAGAGGTCGCTGTTTGCAGAGGGGTCTGGACTGCATGATGACCCACAACTGGCACGCATTGCTGATGCGTACCAGAATAGCACCGGAGAGGTCAGCCAGGTAGTGGGGATCCTCAAGGACATTCAACAGCAGCAGGCTGCCCATCATGCCCGCTTGGACTCCCACATGTCCCGTGTGGAGACACACATGTCCCGTGTGGAGACACACATGTCTGGCATGGAGTCCAAGTGGGACACATTGGAAGAACTGACAGCGGTGCAGAGGGACATATTGACATGCCTCCGCCAGATTAGCACCAAACATGTCCACACCTCCCTGTGTGCCCACAACATCTGGTGCTGCAACAACTGCAACTGCCACAGGGAGGGAGGATGACTCTGGTGGAGAGTCCTCTGCACCGCAGCGGCCTGCACGTGAGGGTCCCCCCAGAAAGAAGAGGGGTCGTCCGAGGAAGGACAACTGAGAGGCCGATGGCCATGTACATCCCCCAGGAACCCAACACCTGTTCTGGAAATTCTCCTTTGTGTGCAAACTGTTCACCCTGTCGAATGCAACCCAACTCTCCCACATGACATGGGGAGTTTAATTTGGACTAATGTATCAGATGACTGTGGACTTTACTCAGGACATTTCTGCTACCAACACTTCCAACTCATCTGGGAACTTTGGATTCCAATCCCAATGTACAGCACCCACCATCCTGTGCACTATCCTCACACATGTATGTAAATAAACTCACTAATACACCATACTTGCCTCTGTTGTGATTCCAACGTTGTTTTTGTCATGGAGATGATGATCTGCTAAATGACACTGTGCATGCTAACTGCTACAGCAAGTTCAACCCCGTCATGTGAGTCATGGCGACGTGACACATATGAGGGAGACACACCACTAGGGCTACACAACACATACACACCAGGGCCATCTGACTCATCGCCTACACTGATGTTGCCAGGAAATACAGTGGAATGCAAAGACACCACACCTATTCAGAGTCTGTGTTAACTAGCCCACAGGTGCAGTAAGCAAATGTCAGTCAGATGTGTGACCACAGACAACGCACATCCCAAAGTGAAGCACAGGTTCATTACACATTTGCAACATGTTGTTTCCACTACAAATGCAAGGTAATCCCACGTGGCAGTGGCCACACAGTCAACAAGTGTAGAAGAAATAAAGTCCAGGGGTGTGTGGCACATCACCTGTAGGGAAACGACTGCTTCCACCCTGAAAGCTGAATCATGGTGTCGGGGGATCCGAGTTGACCAAACAACTCTGAAAGTACCCTGTGAAGGACAGACATGACACACAGTCAAAAGCACTGAAGAACAGGACAGAACTGCAATACTCATGCCCAATACATGTCACAAGATACCTACACAAAACCAAGTTAGCATGTCAACACTGTTGGGGAGTACAGACTACCTGTAAGGACACACCGCTGCACGCATCCAGTCAAGTAGCACATGGCCACACTCAAACAGCACCAGAGCACCACCAACACATATCATGCAAACTCACATCATTGACATGACATCTCTGGATACTCACATTCAGCTGAAGAAGTTGGTGATGAGCTGTGTGCGGACATCACCCTCATCATCATCATCATCACTGGCATCGAGGCCCAGGCCAGGATCCTCCACAGGTGGCGGATGTTGGTCATCGTCATCCAGGATGAGAGGCAACTCCTTCCACACTGCCAGGTTGTGTAGCATGCAGCAGACGATGACAATCTTGCACACCTTTGCTGGGGCATATGGGAGGGCCCCTCCTGTCTTGTCTAGGCAGCGAAAGCGGCTCTTCAGGAGACCAAATGTCCGCTCGATCACTCTCCTGGTCCGACCATGTGCCTCATTGTAGCGCATCTGGGCTGGTGTCACAGGGTTCCTGAGGGGTGTCAGCAACCACGGCATGTTGGGGTATCCGGAGTCACCTACATACAGACAATTGCACATTAGCTGAGTTGGAAAAGAGGGTGGAATACAACATTGCAGAACACACACAATGGTACAAAGTCAGTACACACCGACAAGCCAGGCACGCTGGTTCTGCATCTGTGACATCATCCTTGGGATGCGACTACTCCTCATCACGTAGGCATCGTGTGCAGAACTGGGGAAACGGGCACACACATGTGAGATGCTCATATCTGCAAGACATACCACCAGAGCATTGACAGAATGGTAATGTTTCCTGTTCCTGTATGCCTGCTCATGTGCCTGTGGTGGTACCAAAGCCACATGTGTCCCATCAATGGAGCCAATGACATGTGGCAGCCTCCCCAGGGCATAGAAGTCACTCTTGACATCAGTGAGTTGTTGACGTTTAGGGAAATAGATGTACTGGTTCAGGTATCTCAACATTGCCTCCAAAACATCGCGTAGCACACGGCTGAACATGGTCTGTGACATCCCACCAGCAGACGCCACAGTGTGTTGAAAGGTACCGGTGGCAAAGAAGTGTAGGGCTGCCATCACCTTCACCTTGGGGGTCAGCGCTGTAGGGTATGGCCGGCCAGGTTGCAAATGTGGGGCCAACCGCACCGCCAATTCCTCAATCAGCGCCCTGTTGAAGCGGTACCGTCGGATGCAGTCACGTTCAACCATGGTTGCAAGGTCAGGGAATGGTCTATGGACAGCTGGTGCCCTGCAGTGCATAGGTGAAGAAAGAAAGATTGTCAGTCACCCCACATATGTGGCATTGACCATACTCAATATCACATGATACATCATTACGAGACACAAGTACCTGATGTGTGTGACGTTCTGTATGGACATATATGGCACCTACATGGCCAACATCTAACATCACAGTTCAACATGTGTTGACAACAAGTTCCAGGTTGTGCTATGGGAAATCATTAGGCTGTGTCACAGTACCCATGTACTGCTGTCACGTTCCAAACACACACCACAGTGACATGTGAGGACAGATGTGCCACAGGCATCACAGCTCATTGACAGGTAGATACCCAGGGACCCTGTATTGCCACATGGACACTGGCATGACATGGCGTATCATGTACACGTCAGCAAAACAACCATGACTCCCACAGGTTGTGGCCCCTGTTGCCTCTGCAGGACAGACATGGACGTCTGTGACACACACACGCACAACATCAAAGTCCATGCACAAACAACGTGGATGTGGAGACTGTCTCCCATTGTGCACATGGAATCAGAGACATCGGAAACACAACATGCACACAGACTGTGGAGGGCCATCACTATTGTGGCAATGGGTCACCCTGTGACGTATATACCTTCCCACATGGGACTCAGGGTGTATGTGACATGACATACACATACACAACCTGGAAATGTGACCATGCCACATGCTCTGAACTGAACAGTTGCACATCACAGTGGTCATGTGCACAACACACAAAGGATTCTGTCCCCATGAACACGTGCACAGCCTGGGAGTGGCTGCCCCCAAGTGCCACCAAAAAAAACACATGCTGACCCCCATACACACACAGGTAATGCAGCCTTACATGCCTTAGGATACAGTGTGGGCAGACTGTGGTGTTGTAGGTGTGCCCCTGAGTCCCTGCCAAGTAAATGTGGCTGGCATACGTTCACCAGTGACAACCATGGTGACATATGCGAGTGACTTGTACAGGGACGCGTCGTACAGCAATGGACCGATCGGTGTGCACGCATTGGCCATTGCATATGATGTGGACGGATGAGTGTTGTCATCCGAAATAGCGTTGTACAGCAATGGACCGATCGGTGCGCACGCATTGGCCATTGCATATGATGTGGACGGATGCGTGTTGTCATCCGAAATACGCGTTGTACAGCAATGGACCGATCGGTGCGCACGCATTGGCCATTGCATATGATGTGAACGGATGCGTGTTGTTTTTCAAAATACGCGTTGTACAGCAATGGACCGATCGGTGCGCACGCATTGGCCATTGCATATGATGTGAACGGATGCGTGTTGTTTTTCGAAATACGCGTCGTACAGCAATGGTCCGATCGGTGCGTACGCATTGGCTATGGCCTGACATGGTAACGGATGCGTTTTCGAAGCTTAAACGAGTCGGATGCAGTGAATTCAGTTGGCCACCCACAACAATGTTGCAAATTCATGGGTGTCATGAAGTTGAACTTTTGAAGGATGCTGTGGGCGTGTATAAGTGGTGCAATTCCATGGATTTGCCAGATTCAGAAGATGCAAACGACTTGGACCTATCAATTTGGACACATGGGACAGTATCTGCCTCTGCAGCACACATATAATTCTGGCTGTTCCCCTGAGAGCTCACTTGCCTGCACTACATGCTCCAGGACGACATCTGCCACCACCAGTGCTGCTGTCTCTGCATCCTCTGGCTACTGCAATGGCACGTACTGTGGATAGAGCCCCAGCCTTCAGCACTGAGGAGAACCAGGCCCTGCTGGACAGCCTCCTTCCACAGTACAGCAAGCTGTATGGGAAACCAGGGGAGCAGGTGAGTGTGCTGTCCACTGCCTTAATAATTGTGCATGTTGTCTAACTAGCAAGACATACAGTGTGTACACCAGTGGCTAGCAGGCTCACTGAGTAGTTGTCACCCCCCAAAGTGTGTAGTCACATGCACTGAACAGGTATAGTGCAGTAACAGTGCATTCCAACAAGGTTTGACTTCCCAGGCAATGATACCATTTAGTAACTGCTGGCAAACTGTTCATAGCCATAGTTGCACTACCTGTGTAGATCATATGCCCCTGTGATTGAGACATGTATATCCAACTGTGTGATGCACGGAAATGTTGCATGTGTAGTAATGGCCTTTTCACTTTGTCATCCTCACAGGTTGATGCCCACCAGAAGCAGTAGATCTGGCTGACCATCGTCCGGGCAGTACGATCTGTGGGGGTTTACAGGCGCAGGATCCGCAACTGCCAGAAGAGGTGGCAGGACCTTCGGGGCTGGACCCGGAGGATCGCAAGGGTCCAGCTGAAGCTGTCGCCTCCTCGCAGGAGGGGCGGACACCGGACCCTGACCCCCCACATGCTCCGGATCCTGGCGGTGGTCTTCCCTGACCTGGATGGGCAGCTGAAGGCCAGACAGCAGCAAGGAGGAGGTAAGTGCTAGCCTCAACTGTGTACTATGACTGACATGCTCTATGCACTCCTTTAGCCTGGTTCCACTTCCACAGTACAACTGTCATGTCGTCCTGGACTCATGTCCCTCACTTGTGTCATGTCCCCTCCTCATCTGATACACAGGTGTGGCCCTTACAGTCTGTGACTTAGGTCACTTGGGTACTGTGTACTTGCAGTTACCTGTGGTTCAAGTTGGGGACAGCATCAGTTACAGGAACTTTGTGGTGGGCTGCATGGGTGGTACAATTGCTCACAATGCCTGTGATCTGACATGTACTCTGGGTATGGCTTTAATATGTGTTCCAATTGCTGCTCTGACTCACCACATGTCTGGGGTATATGCCACACACCCATGCTGCTGCAGAGACCAAGGTAGGAGCCTCAGAAGTATGTACATCATGTGTGTGACACATGCATAGCCACCTGCCTAGTGTTCAGGCTAATACCATGTTGCACATGGACCAGGACTGTAATGCCTACTCCGTACATCGAAGGCACTCTGTTCTCCCACTCCCGTGTGTCAGCATACATATTGGGCATTGTGAAGAGTGCACTCAGGTGTATGCCTCTGTGTCACCGTGGTGTGGCCTTGCTATTTGGACTCCTGGAGTGTTTAACAATTTGGGGTGGCCAGCCATCTGAGTTGTGACTATGGGATCGGCACATAGGTTAATGCATAGGTCTCTGATCCCTTGACTGTGCACGATGTTGTATGAAACATTGAGGTGCAGGCAGCTTTGGTTCATTCTCATCAGATGGTGAAGTGCTCATGTGTATGGATTTGTGTTTGCAGTCACTCAAATGTCTCATTTGATTGACGTGGGATCATCTCAGTGCTCATGATGTGGGTGGCCAGGGGTGCACATGTGCACCTGTCAGCTACAGGGCTTACATTTCAAAAACTTCCATGATTGTGACACAGTGCAGACTGGTGTTGTGTGTATGCACTGCCCCTGTGACAGGAGACAGTTATGACTGACTTGCCAGACAGGCCTGTGCCATGACATTCCAATCGCAAAGGGTGATCCAGCAGTGGTGTGATATGTCCTGCATGCACACCATTGTCGCATTGTCTATCAGACATGAGGACATCATTGTGTCTGGTGATGGAACCAAAACCCGCATATCAACAGGGACTTTGCCCATCACTTTTCCTGACACATGTACTGAGTCAGTGGCAGGAGATGGCATGTGTTTGGAGTGACACATTTCCATATGTTCTCTTGGATGTCCAACAACTGTGTATGTGGTGCATGTGTGCACATATGATTAGTCGCATACAACAGGCAGCAGACAGATGGGTGCATGTACAGGTAGGATATGTGTGGCATGACTGACTGTCAGGCAGACAATGGGCTTCTTCAAATCAGTGTCAGCACTAATTGCAATGTCTAGCAAATGATGGCAGGGCTTGCTCTGTGATGTGCTGTACTTACTGTGGTGTGTGTGGTCAGTACAGGTGACTAATGTTGCTCTGTTTATCCTGATTGTTTGCAGATACATCCACGGCCACAGGAGGAGACAGCTCCACGGACCAAGAGGAGCGGCAGAGCCAGACTGGGTCCACTGCAGGGGAGACCGAGGGACCCAGTGGCACGGAGGGTGAGGGGAGCCACACTGAGGAGACCTCAGCTATGACCACCTCGGCTGGGGAAAACAGCACTTCCAGTGAGGACTCCCTTGTGGAGGCGGGTGTCAGCAGACCAGAGGCAACGTCAAGCAAGTCTGTCCCCGCCACCACCACCATCTCCACCCTCCCATCTGCTCCCATCCCACATGTCCGTGGAGGCTCCCGTGTAGGGGAGCGTGTCTCCTTCATGCCAGGCACCGCACCCCCTGCCTCTGTCCCCCTGCTGCCCTGAGTGTGGAGTCTGTGGACTTGCTGAAACAGATCCACGAAGGGCAGACATCAATGCTGAGTGTCCTCCATGCACACACGGGTCTTTTGACACAACTGGTGTCATTCATAGAGGGCATGTCATCTGGCATGTCTGCTCTACATCGGACCAATCAGTCCATGGCCTCCTCACTGACGGCAGCAGTGTCCCTCCTGCAACAGTCCCTCACCCCTCCAACCTCTGCCCCATCCACAATCCCCAGCACCCTACCTGTCCCAAGCACACACACACCGGCACTGGCACGCACCAGCACAGACACAAGCAGCACACAGACACACAAGCCAAAATCCAGACGCACACGCACGCACAGTCAGGGGACTGATACCTCACTCACAGGGGATGGGGCCCAGACACACACACACGCATCCACGAGCACTCCGCAGTCCTCAGATACCTCTCCCTCCAAAACCCCTTCCCTTGCCTCACCTGCAACCCCCCCTCCCAGAAGCTCTTCCTCTGTGAGCTTGGCATCTTCCCCACAGATACATCTGACACGAAGTCCAGGCGGAAGAGGCGACCACCACACACAGAGGGGAGTGCCCCTCACACCCGGACACACTCCCCCAGGCACAAGTATACTGAGGACCCCATTTGAAAGTCCCCCCGGACCAGGAAGGGCAAGACCCCACCACCACCACGCAGCTCCACCACACAGTCTCTCTCCTCCATCCCCCAGGCCACCACTCCACAGGTTCCACCGCCACACCCTGCCCCAGGTTCCCCCACACACCGATAACGCATCCCCAAACTGCTTAGGCCCTCCCCCCCTACCACTTGCTCTTCCACCCCCAAACCAGACGCTCTGCCTGTTTGTGCCACTGGTGTGGAGACCGAGTCGCCCCCCTCTGTCCTGCTCACCTCATCTGCCCCCCCTTCCACTCTCTTGGAGTCATGCACTGCAGTGGAGTCCACAACCACCCTGTCTGACTCGGGCACTGCAGTGGGGACCCAGTCCACTCCATCTGTCCGGCCCACTGCAGTGGTTGCAGCACCCACACCATCTGACTTGTGCCCTACAGTGGTGCCGGCCCCCACTGAGTCAGACACCTCCACTGCAGTTGCCGGTGACACTCCTGCACCCACCACCCCTTCACTGCCTCCTTCTGGCATCCCCTGATCCTGTCCCTGCGGTGCCTGGCCTGCCCCTTGTATGCCCCTCCGAGGGGGATGTCCCCTGTCCGTACCAGTGCAGGCAAGCAATGGGTGACAAGTTGTCACATATCACCCTGTTGGGACTGTGTATTTGGACTGGCCATTGGCCTTAGTTTCTTTTGGACTTAAAACTTTAGTTTAACATTTGCTGAATAAAGCCTCTTTTTGTTTACTTGTGGTTTTTCTTTGGATGTACATGATGTAGATGAGTATCATCATGCATTTGCAGTTGTAATAGTGTTCAGATCAGGAAAATGAAGTGTTGCTGTGATGGACTCCATGTGGTCCATGGGATATGTGTCCTAATGTAGTCTGGATCTATAGCATCCTTTGCTGCAGTCTGAGGGTGTAATGTTCAGCATTTGACACAGGGATGTACGTTTTGCATTTGTAAATTAACATCTTTGGCTTACACTGATGCACATCTGGTGAGCTTACCACTGTTCAATGTTTCTATTTCCCTGACTGTGTGCCCATCTCCACTGGACATGCAGTTTAGCACATCAATGTTGAAGGACTCATCTGTGTATACAGTGCAACTTGCTTGACACGTGTTTTGGGTGTATGCAGATGACTGACGTGACACTCCCGTACCCAGGCTGTGAGCAGAGCCTTCAGTGTGTTGTAGTTGTTGACTCACTGACCGAGTGTTCTGCTGACATGTTTGAGTCGTGCACAGACAAGGTTTGGCACAGCGGACCTTCCACAGGAGTGGAGTGCCCTCATGGCAGTGTGTAATCCCATGACATTGCCTGGGCCCGTGTTGTGTGTTGTGTGAGCATGTCTGTGTGTGTTCCCTTCCCTTTTCCTACACAGGCTGTGTCCCTAAGGATGTTCCTGTTTGTGATGCTTGCTGAGTTGTCCTGTGTTCATCCAGCATCTTGGACCTGGTTTCTCCGGGATGTGGGTGCATGGCAAACTAATGTTCATCAGGTTGTCATCTCTAGTTGTCTTTGTTGTCAGGGCTGGGGATGTGGGCAAACGCAGATGGGACACAGTCAGGATTCCCCTTGGCACTTGTTGGTTACACAAGTCATGTAATTTACAGTTTGTGGTAGCTTTCAGTGATTGTGACACGTTGTGTGTATGACTGCTGCCACTCCTCAGGGTCAGTGCTGCAATGTTGGAAGTTGTCTATGTGTGTTCTTTGTGGGTCACCTTGGCTTCTTCATTGGTGTGTGACTGTGGCCGGGATCCCATTGATTGGGGTGGATTTCACGTCATGCCCATGTACGGCGTACTGTGCAGTGTGTCAGACATTCACGAGTCTTGTTGACTGGCCATGTGTGATGGGTTTCGCACCTTAGTTCCCACCACCACCCCTGGGAATGTCATGGGTGCATGTGCAATGTCACCAGTCCATGTGAGCTTCACTGCTGCACATTGGTGGAGATCAAGGTGTGTGGTGTTGAGTGTGTGCAAATGTGAGTTGTTGCACGGCTAGACCTCTACCTCCATATTGGCCTTGGCTGACAGGCCGAGCTAATTGATTTGTGCTTGTGTAGGTGTGATGGTAGTTAGTTGCTCTGGACACATGGCTGTGGTTCACAGTGTGAACAACATCTACCTTTGTCATCACAGTGGGATTATCATGCAGGCTAGTGTCACCACAATGTGGGGTCCCTGGGGGTAGTGCTGTGGTGGGTCTGTCTCTTGCTGTGTTAGTTGCTGTTCCTACAAGCTTGTGTGACATGTGTAATTTGGGCTCCCTCTCATCTAACAATGCCTGATTGCCCACATAGGGGAATCCGATCCATGAGTTACTTTTGTATGGCACTGTATACACATCTGTGTAATTGGAATTCAGGCCTCCTCATGTGTTGTGTGGTTGCCTGGGGACACTAGCACACCCCCCCCCATCACCTGTTGTGTTTGATATGCAGTGTGAGGCTGCCTGTTTGTGTTTGTGCATCTGCACCACTGCATTGGCATATCTTTAGTGTGCTACTGGCTGTATGTTGTTTGGTGGATTTCCCCTGCTGTCCCTGGGACTCCTAGGTCATCAGTCAGCACAATAATCATGGTTTGTATGTCCCATTGCTGCCATGGTATGGTATTTGTTCACCTCACATCTTCAGTCTCCAAAGGATATCTACATTTGTGTGTCCATTGGTGCAGATATGTGGGTCTGCATTATGATGGTCACTTCTGTCATTGTGTAATTGATAAATGTTGACAATGCCAGCCCCCATGGGTGATGTTTTTTCTGCACATGGCCAAAGGTATGTCTTATTTGCACTGCACTGTTTGCCTCACCCAATCTATGTTGCTATGGGACACAAGCACTACTTTGCCACTGATGTGTTTGTTGTTGTGTGACCAGGAATCATCCATGCTGTTTGGCAGTTGCAGCTTTTTCCATGACAACACTTACCTTTTGGTCACTGTGATGATGGGGGTTTAGACCCCATTGCCACAATGTTCAAAATGTGCTTCAACTATGGACCCCACACTTACCTTTTGGTCACTGTGATGATGGGGGTTTAGACCCCATTGCCACAATGTTCAAAATGTGCTTCAACTATGGATCCCACACTTACCTTTTGGTCACTGTGATGATGGGGGTTTAGACCCCATTGCCACAATGTTCAATTGGGCTTCAGCTATGGACCCCACACTAACATTGTGGTCACTGTGATGATGGGGGTTTAGACCCCATTGCCACAATGTTCAATTGGGCTTCAGCTATGGACCCCACACTTACATTTTGGTCACTGTGATGATGGGGGTTTAGACCCCATTGCCACAGTGGTCATGGTCTGCTTGCATTGTGGAGGCCACACACATGTATGTGTGACACATGTGATAGGGGGTCACATTGTATGTTCAATGTCATGTTCAGTGTTGTAGGCATTTGACACAGACTACACACGCTTGTCATGATGTTGGGGTGATGTCTTTTTCTGACATTCCTTATGTTGGAGTATGCTGGTTGTGTCATGCATTACCCGTCCTATGAGTGGGGATGGTGGTAGTGGTAGGCATCCAGGCCCCCATGAGTAGGGGTGGTGGTAGTGGTAGGCATCCATCCCCCTATGAGTGGGGATGGTAGTAGTGACAGGCATCCATCCTCCTATGAGTGGGGATGGTAGTAGTGACAAGCATCCAGGCCCACATGAGTAGGGGTGGTGGTAGTGGTAGGCATACATCCCCCTATGAGTGGGGATGGTAGTAGTGACAGTCATCCAGGCCCACATGAGTAGGGGTGGTGGTAGTGGTAGGCATCCAGGCACCCCTGAGTAGGGGTGGTGGTAGTGGTAGGCATCCAGGCCCCCATGAGTAGGGGTGGTGTTAGTGGTAGTCATCCATCCCCCTATGAGTGGGGATGGTAGTAGTGACAGGCATCCAGGCCCACATGAGTAGGGGTGGTGGTAGTGGTAGGCATCCAGGCCCCCATGAGTAGGGGTGGTGGTAGTGGTAGGCATCCATCCCCCTATGAGTGGGGATGGTAGTAGTGACAGGCATCCAGGCCCACATGAGTAGGGGTGGTGGTAGTGGTAGGCATCCAGGCCCCCATGAATAGGGGTGGTGGTAGTGGTAGGCATCCAGGCCCCCATGAGTAGGGGTGGTGTTAGTGGTAGGCATCCATCCCCGTATGAGTGGGGATGGTAGTAGTGACAGGCATCCAGGCCCACATGAGTAGGGGTGGTGGTAGTGGTAGGCATCCAGGCACCCCTGAGTAGGGGTGGTGGTAGTGGTAGGCATCCATCCCCCTATGAGTGGGGATGGTCTGTAGTGACAGGCATCCAGGCCCCCCTGAGTAGGGGTGGTGGTAGTGGTAGGCATCCATCCCCCTATGAGTGGGGATGGTAGTAGTGACAGGCATCCAGGCCCACATGAGTAGGGGTGGAGGTAGTGGTAGGCATCCAGGCCCCCATGAGTAGGGGTGGTGTTAGTGGTAGGCATCCAGGCCCCCATGAGTAGGGGTGGTGTTAGTGGTAGGCATCCATCCCCCTATGAGTGGGGATGGTAGTAGTGACAGGCATCCAGGCCCACATGAGTAGGGGTGGTGGTAGTGGTAGGCATCCAGGCCCCCATGAGTAGGGGTGGTGGTAGTGGTAGGCATCCAGGCCCCCATGAGTAGGGGTGGTGGTAGTGGTAGGCATCCATCCCCCTATGAGTGGGGATGGTAGTAGTGACAGGCATCCAGGCCCACATGAGTAGGGGTGGTGGTATGGTAGGCATCCAGGCCCCCCTGAATAGGGGTGGTGGTAGTGGTAGGCATCCAGGCCCCCATGAGTAGGGGTGGTGTTAGTGGTAGACATCCATCCCCCTATGAGTGGGGATGGTAGTAGTGACAGGCATCCAGGCCCACATGAGTAGGGGTGGTGGTAGTGGTAGGCATCCAGGCACCCCTGAGTAGGGGTGGTGGTAGTGGTAGGCATCCATCCCCCTATGAGTGGGGATGGTAGTAGTGACAGGCATCCAGGCCCCCTGAGTAGGGGTGGTGGTAGTGGTAGGCATCCATCCCACTTTGAGTGGGGATGGTAGTAGTGACAGGCATCCAGGCCCACATGAGTAGGGGTGGAGGTAGTGGTAGGCATCCAGGCCCCCATGAGTAGGGGTGGTGGTAGTGGTAGGCATCCAGGCCCCCATGAATAGGGGTGGTGGTAGTGGTAGGCATCCAGGCCCCCATGAGTAGGGGTGGTGTTAGTGGTAGGCATCCATCCCCCTATGAGTGGGGATGGTAGTAGTGACAGGCATCCAGGCCCACATGAGTAGGGGTGGTGGTAGTGGTAGGCATCCAGGCACCCCTGAGTAGGGGTGGTGGTAGTGGTAGGCATCCATCCCCCTATGAGTGGGGATGGTAGTAGTGACAGGCATCCAGGCCCCCCTGAGTAGGGGTGGTGGTAGTGGTAGGCATCCATCCCACTTTGAGTGGGGATGGTAGTAGTGACAGGCATCCAGGCCCACATGAGTAGGGGTGGAGGTAGTGGTAGGCATCCAGGCCCCCATGAGTAGGGGTGGTGGTAGTGGTAGGCATCCAGGCCCCCATGAGTAGGGGTGGTGTTAGTGGTAGGCATCCATCCCCCTATGAGTGGGGATGGGAGTAGTGACAGGCATCCAGGCCCACATGAGTAGGGGTGGTGGTAGTGGTAGGCATCCAGGCACCCCTGAGTAGGGGTGGTGGTAGTGGTAGGCATCCATCCCCCTATGAGTGGGGATGGTAGTAGTGACAGGCATCCAGGCCCCCCTGAGTAGGGGTGGTGGTAGTGGTAGGCATCCATCCCCCTATGAGTGGGGATGGTAGTAGTGACAGGCATCCAGGCCCACATGAGTAGGGGTGGAGGTAGTGGTAGGCATCCAGGCCCCCATGAGTAGGGGTGGTGGTAGTGGTAGGCATCCATCCCCCTATGAGTGGGGATGGTAGTAGTGACAGGCATCCAGGCCCACATGAGTAGGGGTGGTGGTAGTGGTAGGCATCCAGGCCCCCATGAGTAGGGGTGGTGGTAGTGGTAGGCATCCAGGCCCCCATGAGTAGGGGTGGTGGTAGTGGTAGGCATCCAGGCCCCCATGAGTAGGGGTGGTGTTAGTGGTAGGCATCCATCCCCCTATGAGTGGGGATGGTAGTAGTGACAGGCATCCAGGCCCACATGAGTAGGGGTGGTGGTAGTGGTAGGCATCCAGGCCCCCATGAGTAGGGGTGGTGGTAGTGGTAGGCATCCAGGCCCCCATGAGTAGGGGTGGTGGTAGTGGTAGGCATCCAGGCCCCCATGAGTAGGGGTGGAGTTAGTGGTAGGCATCCATCCCCCTATGAGTGGGGATGGTAGTAGTGACGGGCATCCAGGCCCACATGAGTAGGGGTGGTGGTAGTGGTAGGCATCCAGGCCCCCATGAGTAGGGGTGGTGGTAGTGGTAGGCATCCAGGCCCCCATGAGTAGGGGTGGTGGTAGTGGTAGGCATCCATCCCCCTATGAGTGGGGATGGTAGTAGTGACAGGCATCCAGGCCCACATGAATAGGGGTGGTGGTAGTGCTAGGCATCCAGGCCCCCATGAGTAGGGGTGGTGGTAGTGGTAGGCATCCAGGCACCCCTGAGTAGGGGTGGTGGTAGGCATCCATCCCCCTATGAGTGGGGATGGTAGTAGTGACAGGCATCCAGGCCCCCCTGAGTAGGGGTGGTGGTAGTGGTAGGCATCCATCCCCCTATGAGTGGGGATGGTAGTAGTGACAGGCATCCAGGCCCACATGAGATGGGGTGGTGGTAGTGGTAGGCATCCAGGCCCCCATGAGTAGGGGTGGTGGTAGTGGTAGGCATCCAGGCCCACATGAGTAGGGGTGGTGGTAGTGGTAGGCATCCAGGCCCCCATGAGTAGGGGTGGTGGTAGTGGTAGGCATCCAGGCCCCCATGAGTAGGGGTGTGTTAGTGGTAGGCATCCATCCCCCTATGAGTGGGGATGGTAGTAGTGACAGGCATCCAGGCCCACATGAGTAGGGGTGGTGGTAGTGGTAGGCATCCAGGCCCCCATGAGTAGGGGTGGTGGTAGTGGTAGGCATCCAGGCCCCCATGAGTAGGGGTGGTGTTAGTGGTAGGCATCCATCCCCTTATGAGTGGGGATGGTAGTAGTGACAGGCATCCAGGCCCACATGAGTAGGGGTGGTGGTAGTGGTAGGCATCCAGGCCCCCATGAGTAGGGGTGGTGGTAGTGGTAGGCATCCAGGCACCCCTGAGTAGGGGTGGTGGTAGTGGTAGGCATCCATCCCCCTATGAGTGGGGATGGTAGTAGTGACAGGCATCCAGGCCCCCCTGAGTAGGGGTGGTGGTAGTGGTAGGCATCCATCCCCCTATGGGTGTGTATGCCATTGGTGATAGCCATCCCGCCCCTATGGTTCTGCTGTTGCTAGTGTACGTCATTTCTGCATCCCTATGTGTGTGTGACATATGTTGGGTACGTGTCGTTTGTTTGTGTAGTGGGTGTTTGACTTACCGTCTGCGCCGTACGCGTCCGTACCGGTTCCGGTAATAGATGTAGAGTATTGGTAGGACCTGCGCGATGGGATTCATGGTTGGGTCGTCTCGTTCGGGTTTCTCGTGGCTTCGACTCGTGCTCGTCGCTGGCTTGTTCCTCTCGTAGCCGTGGATCGTCTTGTGGCGCGAATCGGAGCTTATGTGCAGCTCTCCCGGATGCTCTGACGTGCCGGACGGAGCGACGGGTTCGGCGCGTACGGAAGGCGCATCGTACTAGTCCGGCCGGAAGGTGCTGTATATTTGCTTCCGTGCGACTCGATTCGGCGTTTACGGATCCGGCTCGGGCGGGGAACAGGAGCTGGAATGGGTACGTACGGCTGGGTCGGGATCTGAGCAGTTATGCGCATCGTACTTGCTCGTTCGGACGACTGTTCGAATCGGTCGGGAAACACGCGTTCGGCTTGGTTTTTTTCCGGACGAATAGTGTTAGGTGCGCTTCCGGCCGAGATCGGAATCGACCCCTTAGTGTAGATATATTCATACAAATCTCCAACATAACATGTGAACAACGTGCCCAGTAAAAAACGTGCAAGCAAAGCATCATTTACAAAAGTTGCATTTATCCCTACGGGATACATAAACAAGTGGCCAATAAAACATAAGGAGAAAAGAGGGGCCATAAAATACATTGATGTTTAATCCACACCAAAATAATTGTATAAGTCACTTGTACATTGTCGATGTTTCAGCCCAGCAGAGCAAATCAATGGGTCATCTTCAGGACAAATCTTTACTTGGGGCACCCGTACTATGAGCTGAAAATAATCCAAAAATGAAAATTACTCTGAATTAGGTCCCTTGTTTGTATGAGATTATAGGAAGATCATATGATCCATGTACTCATTTATTACTCATCAGTGGGGCTGGAACAATTTTGAGAGTGAAGGGCCTGGTGCTGGCCAGTGACCTCAACTTTCTAAAACCATGTTGGTTTTGAAAAATCCCTGTGTAACAGAACAAGCTAGTGTATCATATGAGAAAACCTCATAATCCTTACAGCTTGATGGTCTCCCAAATGGATTTTTGAAAAAATGGGCTCTTGTGGGGTGCAGTTGGGTTCACATTATCCTGAATAAAATGTTAACATGTTTTAAGAGTGTGTTTAGTAATATATAGGGAACAGTCTCTACCAAGATAGTGTTTTGGATGCTAATGAACCACAAAAACAACTAATGGAATGCCTCCTCAGAATCTTGCATAAGAAACAGAGCTTCATTGTTTTTCTTAATTTATGATGCACTGACAGGAACCTAGTGAACTGATCTAATACTTCACAATTATCAACAGTGCCCAGATGTAATAACCCATTGAAACTAAAAAAGCATTTATATAGCATCACCTACATTTTGCACTGTGTTGGGGCCATGAATGACCTTCATATATATGCTTGTAAAGCAGCCTAACTCTGTCATAAGCCACAGCGGAAGTAACCTTCATCACAAATACCATTACAGAAAAGATAACATCAACTGAGTTTTTCTCATATAGCATGACACATTAACATGCAAAGCCTTTGGGGGCAGACCCCATGGAGAGTCCTCACCAATCACAGGCTTCAACAGGCTTCCCCTTAGCTTAGCTTGAGTGAACACAAAGGTTGGACAATAGACAAGTGACAGGCCCCAGCTCCAAGAGATTGGTATAACTTTGTCTGGCACATCCATCTCTGAGCTTGTGCTGTCTATTATGTATGTACTTTTAATGAGTGGCAGTTTGTTCTGTGAACAACCTTCTTCCTAAGGGCTATTTTTTTTAAAAAAGTTGTCTCAAGTTTTCCTAACCACATTTTAGATTAGGTACAAATTTGGTCTATCTTTG
This sequence comes from Calotriton arnoldi, assembly GCA_963921515.1. Classification (NCBI taxonomy): domain Eukaryota; kingdom Metazoa; phylum Chordata; class Amphibia; order Caudata; family Salamandridae; genus Calotriton; species Calotriton arnoldi. The sequence continues at coordinate 47,296 of CAWUFW010014333.1, forward strand.
TAACTCCTAGCATTGTGTTGACTTTCTGACAGTCTTCAAACGCCAATTCAGGCATTCAAAAGAACATAAATACACCTTTTTTTATAAAGTGTGCTTTACAAAGGACTTTAGCCTGCCAGGTAAGATGAGAGGCTCAGGAGCAAACTCCAAGGCAGTAGTTGATTGCTGTGTAAGACCCACTTTAGTAAGCACTAAAGGCCTCACTAAAGCTCTCATTACAAACCCAAACCTGAGTCACAATGTCCCCAGAAACACTCAATTTCAGAGTTATGGTTTTACTAACTTTATTGGTGGGTGCCTGTGTTGCCTAACCCTAAGAATGCAGAATGTCTGCCTTGTAGAACATAAGCAGATGAAAAATTGTGGGTGTTTGTGAAGTGCACAAATAATTTTTATTTTTTCTCACTTTTCCATATGAAAGTTCCGACGTGAAAGATGGGTACATTTTGTGCACTTTCACACACTTTGATGCATTTTCAACTTAGGGCCCGATTCCGATGTCGTTCGGAAGGCCTTCGAATCGGATTTGGCTTTGCTGGATCCGATTCATAGCCCTTGTTTACGATCGAATCGTACACAGGTCCGAACGACCAAGTATGATGCAAAGAACGCGTAAGCGCCGATCGAATCGTTTCCGGACCCGAACCGCTCCGTACGACTCGTTCGTAGCCGAATCGTGCCGCGCAATGGAGCAGAATTCTGACCAAGCGAGTATGATGCACGATTCGGACAGCTGCTTCTCCTCGGTCTCAGCGATACGAAACGGCTGTCAGAGCGTACTTCGGGGGCCGTAGCAGGCCCTCTGAATCTGTCACGGGGGCCCATGGGTCCCCCCGATCCAGGCATGCACAGTGTGGCGGACACCATGGGGTGCCCGCCACAGGGTGCACGCTTTTCCCCACCCACCCCTTTTCTACTATGGGAGCCTGTGTACACGTCTGTACACAGGCTCCCATAGAGTTCAATGGGAGTCCGAGCGAATCGAGTCCGTACGCATACGGCAGCATCGTACTCGCTTGTCCGGACTCCCGGAGCACGTTTCGCTCAGAAAGCCCACCGGATCCGAGTCGTACGGAGGGCTTTCCTAGCAAGATCGGAATCGGGCCCTTAGACTCAAGCTTAAGTGATATAGCAAGTGTCAGAGAGTGCTCAAACATTGCCCATGTTCAAAGATGCACTATCAATTCCTCCTCACTGTTTCGATCCTGAAGGGAAATTTACAGCACTCTGTACCCTCCATGTGGGTTTGTTAACCCGTTGCGTGCTTCTGTCAGCCAACGGCCATCGTGAGCACTACCTCTGTAGTGCTGCGCACGTCCGTTGGCCGACGCGGCCCCGCCCACTCCGCTAAACCGCCGCACCGCGGCGGAATTGCCGCCGCGGTTAAGCGGTTAAGTGGATAGAGGTTTAAGAAATCCACATGGGGGGGGATAGAGTGTTACAGTTGAAGGTTTTTACTTGATTGCACTTTTTTGTTCACCTTTACAGAGAACCTATTATCAAATTTAATAGAAGGATCATAGTTTCCCCCTTGGGTGTAACTCAATCATGGAGTTGTGCTAATTAAAGACAGCAAATATTACTGCTGTTCCATAATTTGTGTTGATGTGCAATATTATCGACTTAGACTTCATTGATAAATGAGGAGACGAAATGCGATTATACTTGTACCCAAAAAATTAATTTGTTTATCGATTTTCTATCATTAAGTACTACAAAACATGTTGTTGTTCAATATCACTGTATAATTAAGCACAACACGTCAGGAAGCCCACTACTCTAACATGTGTTTATGAAAAAATAGCTAATATGCAAATAAAATAATAATAAGTGGCAATTGTCATTTCAAAGGACAAGAGCATCCACCCCTGTACTTTAAAATCCACCTAAATCCATATAATGCTAAAATACATATATTTCCAACACATTGTTTTTTAATATTTTTCTATCAATACAAATCAATAAAAACATGAGCATGTGATATACACTTGTTACTTCAACAAAATTAGCTAATGATCACGAGTCAGGATTTTCTCATGAGAAGAAATGCAAGAAGACCTTGAAGTGAGACAGAATTACATCAACAAATTTTGATTTCACTACTTTTCTGTTATTCATGCTTCTAGCTGCCAATCCTTAATGAAGCTATGCTTGCTACACAGCTCAGGAAAATGTGCAATTGTATAAGACTGAATAAAATGGCTTGTAGGACTATGAAATACATGAAGCTTTTCAGATATATCAAAGATAATGAGCACTTCATAGTAATACAAAAACAATATTGAATTTCAATTATATAAGATGTTAATACATGTTAAGGGGTACAAATGCAATAATGTGTTCATAATAAATCAGCTGGCATTAAGGCCCGACATCACATGCGTGTTTCTGCTTTCTCAAACACCCCTTTTTTGCTGGGAGTCAAAACCCTCACAGTAATTTAGCCATGCATAATTGGATGACTTCAGCTTTTATATCTTCATTATTATTAGCTTCATCATCCTCGTTAGTCGCAAGTGGATAATTGTGGACAGAGCATTTATTAGCAGAAGTGAATAGGATGATGCACATTATTATCTTTACTAAGTACAAAGGGGCCCATTAGGATGACGGGTGGATCGCGCCCGCCGGTCCGGCGGTATCCACCGCTGGACCGGCGGGGGCGATCCGACCACCATCCTTGCCTGATTGACCCCCGCCATATTAGTATGGCTGGGGGGTCCGCGGCGGACGGAAAGACCGTCTGCCGCTTTTCCGCCGGTCGACTCGTCGACCGGGCGGAAAAAGGGCATAACATGGTAGTCTGCAAGACACCGCCATCCATATTATGATTCAGGCGGTGAATCGCCTTTCCATGGCGGCGTTGCTGCCATGGAAAGGCATGCGGTTCCTGCATATGGGGGCCGGCCCCCAGGGTGTTGGGAGGGTGGGGGGTGCACATGGGGGGTACCTATGGTACCCCCCGTCATTGCACTGCACTACGTGGCAGGCACCACGTGGTGCCTGCCATGTAGTGCATGGCAATGCTTCGCACAGTCTGTATACATTGCAAGTGGGTCTGCAGCCAGCAGATCCACCCGCAATGTATATGGCCCAGGATGCGCCTGCCAGTGTGGCGGGCGCATCCTAATGTGCATGGCGGGACCGCCGCAGCATCGGCGGGCGGTCCCGCGCTCCGTTACGGTGGCGGGCGGACATACCATCGTAATAGGCCCCAAAGTAACCACAAACGGTTCACTGACAGAATATCGACCTTGGAAATATCGAGATACAAAATTATTGGGACCAAAACATCGTGGACAAAAATATCGTCATCATATCTTTATAATGGCAAATACAAAAATATAGAGAAAAAATATCGATGTCATTATTATAGTTGTATTAAATATCGATTTTTAAATATATGTAAAATAAGATAATAAATATTAAATATATTAAATAGTAACATTAAGTTAAAAAAATTAAAACATATTTAATATATCCTTTAACAAATATAACAAATAAACTTAATTTAAAAAGTTAAACAGACATATATAATAATTAATAGATATTTAAATATGTCTACTTACAAAAAAGTTATTAAACTATTAAACTAATCATTTTAATTTATATTATAATTTAAAAATAATATAAAAACAAATAAATATATATATATATATATATATATATATATATATATATATATATATATATCTCAAAACAAAAGTCCAATGAAGTACGCTCTCAGGATAGGAAGCAGGACACAAGTGTAGTTAATCCAAGTTTATTCCACAACGCGTTTCGGCTGTAAACAGCCTTGATCACGTGAAAAGAACACACAGACTACGGTAGCTAATAAAGTTTTCATATATATATATATATCGAGAGTCCTCGTAAACTTTCCAATCCCCTCCAAGGGGATAAATACGAGCGTAGACCCAATCTTGTGCAAAATACGTTTATTTTATCTCACATGTTGTCCGCCATGACGCGTTTCAGCCGATGACCGGCCTTGTTCACAATATATATATATATATACATATACCACTAACATAAAATCTTTAAAAAAACAAATCGTTCTAAATAAATGAAAAATGCAAACAACTTTAAATTCTTAAAATTAAGTAAAAATTATTTTACACATTAAAAATATTATAATTTTAAATAAACAAAAACATAATAATATAAATTATGACAGCATAAAATAAATTATAAAATATAAAATGTAATACATATACTATTCCCACTGCAAAATATACCAAACTATGCAATATATTAAAATAAGTATATAAAAAAATTACTGCTCCCACATCACACAATGCAAAAATCATAAAACTGGTTAAAATTCACAAATCTCCCTCCAATAAATGCAACAGTAGTAAAAGCGTTGGATTGTGGATAGGAAATATTTACTGTACCCATTCCAGACCGTACAATAGTAGAAAAACTGTTGGAGTGAAAAGGGGTAAAATTTACTATTCTCACTCCAATCACTACAACAGTAGGGAAAGTGTTAGATTGTGGATGGGTAACATTTATTATTCCCACCCCAATGAGTGTAACAGTAGGGAAAGTGTTGGACAGCAGAGGAGTAAAATTTACTATTCCCACTCCAATAAGTGTAACAGTATGGAAAGTGTTGGATAGCGGAACGGTAGAATTTACTATTCCCACTCCAGTCAGTAAAACAGTAGGGACAGTGTTGGAATGCGGAGGGGGTAACATTTACTATTCCCACTCCAATAAGTACAACAGTAGGGAAAGTGTTGGATAGCAGAGGGATACAATTTTCTATTCCCACTCCAGTCAGTACAACAGTAGGGAAAGTGTTGGATTTCTGAGGGGTAAAATTTACTATTCCCACTCTAATAAGTGCAACAGTAGGGAAAGTGTTGGATAGTGGAGGGGTAAAATGTACTATTCCCACTCCAATAAGTGTAACAGTAGGGAAAGTGTTGGATAGCGGAGGGGTAGAATTTACTATTCCCACTCCAGTCAGTAAAACAGTAGGGAAAGTGTTGGATAGTCGGCGGGTAAAATTTACTATTCCCACTCTAGTCAGTTCAACATTAAAAACAAACAAAATATCTTCAACAAAATAAAAGGGGTCATTACGATGGCGGTCGGAAAACCTCCCCGATCGCCATGGTAGCGGGAAAAGACCGCCCACATGGTCCGCGGCATCACCGCCGGTCGAATTACGATGACCCGTGCTCGAAATCCGACCGCGGCTGTTGGATCACGGGCCTTAACATTGCGGCGGTTGCTGCTACCCGCACCACCGCCGCGATGTCCAAATGGGCATGTCCAGCATTTCCCTGCACTACGCGGCAGTCACTGCACAGTGCCTGCCACCTGGTACAGGGGAATTTCGGGGGGGCCATGGGTACCCCCCCAGTGCACCCTCACCCCCCCAAACATCGGGGGCCCGCTATGGGCTCCCGGAAGACAATCTCTGCATGCCTTTCCATGGCGGTCTGACCGCTGCGGAAAGGCTGGCTACCGCCGGCATCATAATCGTGCCAGCGGAGCCTGATCTGCACCGCCACCATTATCCCGGTCCTTTTCCGCCCGCCAGGCAGGAGTGCGGATGGCGAGCGGCGGAAAAGCGGCGGTTGGAATTTCCCACCGCTGCGGTCGCCACCGCCATCCTAATCGGACCGGCGGTTTTCTGGCTTGCGGTGCGGGTGGATCTGCACCACCGGTCCGGCGGGCACTGCCACCGGCCGGGCGGTCGACATCCGACCACCATCGTAATAGGCCCCATAGTTATTTTAAAAACAAAGTAAATAAAAAAATATAAATATTTTGATAAATAAAATAAAAATATATTTAATATTAAAAAAATTAAAAATAAAGGCATATTACAATGTTAAATACATATCACTAATACCTACAAATATTGTTATAAATAAAATACAAAAATAGTTTTCATACAAATAAATATTTTTATTTAGAAATTATTTATAAACAAAAACATTATTTATTAAATAAATTTAGTTTAGTTACTTCCTACCCTATAACACCACAAAACTCACAACCTGCACCAAAAAAGTATTTCCCTATTAATATAAATATTCAACAAACTAATTTTCATTATTAAATATTAATTAATTATAATTAATGTACTTCCCACATTATTCCCCACAAAACACTCAACACGCTCATAACATTTAACGAAAAATTATTTACACAATTAACATAATTAATTATTAAATAATAACTAATATTAATTTTAAAAAATGATTATCATTTGCTTAAAATTAATTTACTTCCCCATACACCTACAAGGCCCACAACCCACATCTAAAATCTAAAAAAATAAATGTCATTGCACAATTAACATAATTAATTGTCAAGTAAACAAACATTATTAATTAAAAAACAAATTATTAAACATTAAAATTAACTTCCCACCATTTACCCTAGAATCCTCATAACCCGCACCTAAAATTAAACGTAAAAAAATTTATTGCACAATTAAAATAAATTTTCAATTAAATAACTAATCTTATTTAAGAACTAAGGGGCACATTACGATGGCGGGCGGAAGCACCACCGCCGTGCTGGCGGATGCAAAAAGCACCAGTTACCGCCGGCACGCAGCAGTCCACACGCCCATCCAATTACGATGCGAAAAGTAGGCCAAACACCGCCGGCAAGCCAGCAACACCGTCCGCCATCAAAGTGCGCCCGTACATGTAGCGGCGCAGCCCAACTGACACACACCGTCCGACGAAACACGTCCCGCCCGGCGCATAAATTACGATGCCGCAAACAAACGGCTCCCATGGTCAAGAGATACCGTACGACAAACCGAAGCGGTAACACGGATGCCGAGCACGGACAACGAAGAAGCGGCTCCCCGAGCATGAATCCAGCACTGCAGGCACTCCCCATGCTTCTGCTGATGCACCACCAAGGACGCAACGTACCGCGGAGACGCAGGTAGGCACACACAGAACAAGTGCACGCAAACAGCGCACACAGTGCAAGGGCGGAAAAAGCGGACAACCCCCCACCAGCGCGTGTACACTACACATCCACCATCGCATCCACATATGACACACAGGCCAAATCGTAACATCGCAGAACACATGTGTACACACCACCTGGGACTAGGAACCAACCACCCCGTCACGGCCCCAAAGCGCCGATGACGCCGCCACACATGCGCACAACGCAGAGGCCAACCGCAGCGCCATGCATGCGTCGCACACAGACACAGGGACACAACCAAGCAGCACACACATCAGCCCCACCCCGAACGCACATGACACGTGACAGGCCGGCCACAGACATGTCCCCAACGCCCAATTCACGGACAACACCCAACGCCACACAACCGACGCACACATGTCAGTGAAGACACGCAACAGCAGGACACACCCCAGTGTAACAAACATGGCGTAGCACACAGCGGCGGCAACACCAACTAGGAGAAGCAGGGCCCCTTTGGGAAGAGGAACGCCAGTACCACACAGAAACACTCATACCACCCTGCACATATGAACAAGACATATAAAACGGAACACCAAAGAGCCCGGGGACCGACAACAGGTGGCCCAAGAATAACATTCACACACAAGGCCCAACGCAGAGCGGAAAGGCAGCCTGCCGCCCACACAAGGGAGAGCAGACAGCACTGAATGACCTTCCATTCCAACTCCGAAACCACAGCCCTACGACAGAAGCCGGTGAATACAGCCATTGTCCAAGAATAGACCAACACAGGCATGCCGAGGAGACCGACCACAGGGCAGATAGCGCATATCACAGAAGCACACAACGGACGGGGAAGAAAGAAGAAAACACTCCCCCATGTCGGCCACATGCAAGTTAATTGGAAGGAGTCACACAGCACTGACCTTGAACTGTCTGAGAAGCATGTGGGAAGAGGGCCCGTGTCCTCCAAACAAGCCAACAGAACACAAGTCCTGTCTCCATACGACTACACAGAGCTCACAGGAACCCCGGAGCGTGCACATTGCAGACTGCACACACAGCCGGAGCACGCCACCTCAACGAACCGCTGCGAAATGGCAACCGCAACACACCTACCCAACTACGCCGAACAGCTCAAGCTGTACAAAACCAACCTGTTCCATACATTGGGATGCGATCTCCTGTCCCTGCTGAACGTAAGTTACCGACTGACTTACCGCATCACATTGTTCAGCTGCGTCATGCCCGTCTTCTACTGTCGGAGGTGTCCCTACCAGCATCCCGTCGAGATATGCCTCTCCAACCCGGCATGTCTGAAGGCGGACCTGCTACCACTACTCCTCCCTCTGGACGCACACGACAGGGCCTGCTCTGCCTATGGGGGCATGGCGTATGTGGCCAACATCGCACCCGCACTGAAATGGGACCACTGTGCCTCCACACGACGGATCATCGAGAACAGCTACATCGAATGTCACCCAGCATGCCCCATCATGGTCCTCCAAGGGACAACTTACGAACAACACCTTGACAGCCACCATCCGCTACATTGGCTGGCAAACATGTACACCACCAATGACATGGAAGCCCTGCTGGACGGCATCGCATACCTGACAACCTGTCAATTCGTCGGACCACAACGCAGGTTCCCCGAGTGACCTATGATGTCCAACCCCGCACCCATGCTTAGCTTCCGCACGGACTGGCCAGTCACCACCACAACAGCCATACCAAACGACCGGCAACTGTAACCACACCATCAACGACATCGCCATGACATCGGATATGACCGGGACATGCACACTGTTCCCCATCACATCCAGGAACACCGCATGCATCGTGGGAGGCAGTGGCATGGGCTCTGTGTATCGCACCCACATGGACGGAACTGCACGAACAACCAGGACACGACATGGATCCAGCGCACATGGACACACACACCGCTCAGTGGACATGAATAGGTCGCCTGGAGTCTGTGGGTGCTGCACCCCTCCCACCCCCGCCCCGGGAATCCCATACCAGGACCTTTGCATGGACGACAAGTGCATACAACAACAACACGACCCCAGTGACTGTGACATGTCCAGTAACCACCACAGTGCAACAACAAGTGGCACGCCGCTGCATGCACGCAAGCACATGCCCTGATGTCATCTCACATGCACGCGTGCATGAGGAACAACCGCAGCAAACCTGTCACATGGAACTGAGATGGACTGTGCCCATGATGCCAAGCGGTCTGGTAGGCTACATGTATACCGTATGTGTCAAAGTCCGCAGCTCCGCAGCTATACGTAAATGTACATTAGCACAGCCTTGGCCAAGCAGATGTCACTCTGAAGCCCACATCCCACATGCAACAGCCAATCACATGTAACCCCACACCCTATCCCATTTGCAATCATGCTCAGTATATCCTCAACATGTATTCCGCTGCCAGTAGTGTCCACTATACTGCATCACAGAGGACAGAAGACACAATATAATGTTTGAAACCAAAACTGTCTCCGCTGACTCATTTCACAAGTACGAATGAGAGAGGATGAGAGTATGTGAAGTACACGGCAGTCGTGACATGACCATGTAGTCCACTGGTATTGGATGTCAACGCAAATGAGTAGCACTACTGTGGAAGACACACATGTGTCGTGTGAAGTCGTATGGACGCAGTGCTCAGGTGGGTGGGTGCGACGGGTAGATGCGCACATGCCAAGTTGGAGCACGCCGTGTTGGGAGGGCTCACGAACAGTACACCACCGCTTCCCTGGGCATTGTGAGAGGACACCTGTCGGGGGGGAGTGAACACGTGTGTGCACAGCAGCCGGGCACACGTACAAAGCGGTACCAGGCGCACCTCAGCCCACCCTCTGTGGACAAGCTGGATCATGTTGTGCGCCCGCCATGCCCCTTGACAAGGCACACACAGCCCCAGTCGACCAGGTGTAACCCCAACATAGTCAATCCGCACAGGCGATACAGGGCACGGGATGGCAGTGGAGCATGGTGTGTGAGAGGTCTCCTCGCGCTCCTCCTGGTCATATCACGCAGGCAATAGAACCTCAACGTCTAGCATGGCACAAGTCACATGGAAGTGTAGGGGGACGCACCACAGCACGAGCAGCACTGACGTCACGGGAGGTGGCTCGCACCATCCCATCCATTGCCCATCATACCAACCACGCCACATGCCATTGCGACTAAGTGCAAGCGCGTGCGCCACCACCCCCGAGCCCTCCCCAGAGAGGCCAAAGAGTGAATGTGTGGGCCATCAGTCACAGACGGACGTGGCCTGGCCGCAAGGGCAGCCACAGCCAGTGGGTGTCGCAGGTGGCGGATCCGGAAGGCGAAGACTGTGATGCATAGTCCATGCAGGCCGGGTCTCCATTTGGGGTACCACGCAGGTGGACGGCGTCCCGCAACACATCATACCCTGAGACAGCCCACTCGTGCAACTGGACCCACACATACACTCCTTGCCCTCTCTGGTGCGAGCTTGGGGCTGCCTGTGCAAGCGCTAGCCTCGCAGGTGAGCATGCATATTGGGGGAGCGAGGGGAGGACATGAGGGCTGGGCGAAGATGACTGTATCACTGTCAGTCAGTACAAGGGATGACCCAGATGTGGAAAGGAAGAGACGTGTCCCGTGTGTACTGCAACTAGTCGCCAATCCAACTACCCCCCATGTCCGGAATGTAAGCCCGCACCTAGGCCCGCCCATCCGCCACATCGAACATACCACCAGCACGACAACCTTCCCATTCGAAACACTGACTGGGGGTGGCGACCAGTGTACAATCATGTGTAGCCTACCCACGCGTACATGTGGGCCCTCCATGATCCATGTCACCTGCGGCAAAGTCATGACATGCGCAATGAGGGAAGTGAGGAGAGCTGTCCGCCCCACGCGCAGAAGGTGCATCAGCTCCACAGACCCAGCAGCGAGTCCAGCAGGGGTCACATGTGCAGGGGCAGCTGTGCCTGGTGTGAAGGCACATGCATATAGACAGCACATCGACCAATGTGTAGTCTGCCCACATCTACAGTCCATCATCATGCGGACATAGGAATTGAACACAGGGCAACACATCTTAGTTGGTGCACCCACCGTGACCAACAATGCGCAATCATCGACGTACCCGCCCTGTGCATGGCCCCCCACCCAATGGAGGCACATCCAGTGCCACCATCCCACACACACAAGCCTACCACGGAACATGCTGTGTCCAATGGTCAGTACAGAGTCAGCGCCCATCTGGTGGAACCTGAACAGGAGACACATGCACACACATGCCAGCTCCCACTATGTACGTCTGCCACCTGGCACGTGCAATGTAACCTCTCACCTGTGACGTGTGACTGCAAGCACACAGCCGTCTTGGCATGGGGCTGTCAATGTGGACACCTGTCAATGTTTCGGGAGGTGTGATCCGTACAGTGCTGTACATAGGGTGCAGTGCTGACACCTACTACTGTCTCATATCCCCTCGTGCCACAGGTCCCACTTGTTTTGGCCGCTCAGCCTGTGCCCACATCGTTGTCGTCGTGTGCCATACTCATCCAGCCGCGGAAGCAGTTCCATGCTCAGCAGACATTCATGTTGCCGTGGCGTTGCCGCTTGACGGATATGCAGTCAGTCCCCATCAGCACGCCCCGCAAGTCATTGGGGCCTAGATCCCCATGTGCATGCACATGGCAGTGGTTTGTATCACTAGCCATTGCCATTGTTGGGAGACCTGTGTAAGTGTATTGTGGCCGTGCCGTCCCAGCTTGACAGCTGGGCTGTGGCTCATGTGCTTGCTCAGTCATGTCAGTGATGTGTATGCGAAATTGCTATGTGTCGTGTTGCATTGACATGTGTCCTCTGCCATTGTCCCTAGGCGGAGACCGAACATTGACCGCCCATACCAATTGCTGGCGGACATGGACGATACAGAGGTTATTAGGAAGTTTCGGCTGGACAGGCCAACCCTGCATCGACTGTGTGCCATGTTAGAACCCCATCTCCGTCCCCGCAGGGTGTATCCGACTGCTGTCACCCCCACGGCTAAGGTGATGGCCGCCATGCATTTCTTCGCCACTGGGTCATTCCAGCACACAGTGGGCATTGGAGGAGGGATGTCCCAGCCCATGTTCAGCAAGGTGCTGAGGGATGTACTGGCAGCCATGATGCTGTACCGGAACAGGTACATCCGCTTCCCCAGGGCTCGTGAATTGGCGGCAGTGAAGGGTGCATTCTATGCCCTTGGCAGAATCCCACACGTCGTTGGAGCCATTGACTGCACACATGTCGGCCTTGTTCCACCACAGGCCACTGAGCACCTGTACCGCAACAGGAAGCACACGCACTCCCTGAATGTGCAAGTGGTGTGCCTTGCGGACATGGTGATCACCCACGTGTGTGCAAAGTTCCCAGGCTCGGCCCATGACGCACACATAATGCGCAACAGCATCTTGCCACGACTGATGTCCAATATGCAACAGGATCGTGCCTGTATTGTCGGTGAGTATGTGGAGTGGTGTAGCGTGCTGGCTGTGCGATGCTGTCCCCTGTCCAGTTGGATTAGCAACGGTTCTCTGTGTCCCTCACACCCAGGTGACTCTGCGTATCCGAATGGGGCATGGCTGCTCAGTCCATTGAGGAATCCTCGCACCCCAGCAGACGATCGCTACAATGAGGCACATGGGAGGACCAGACGTGTGGTCGAGCGTACCTTTGGCCTCCTCAAGTCCAGGTTCAGGTGCCTGGACCGCACCGGGGGTGCGCTGGCGTACTCCCCACAGAAGGTGTGCCGGATAGTGGTGGCGTGCTGCATGCTGCACAATCTGGCCATTCGGAAGCAGATCCCCCTCATCGTGGATGACGGAGATCAACCAGGGCCCCAGCCCGCAGACCAGGACAGCTCGAGTGAGGAGGACAGCGGAGAGGAGGAAGCTGGTAATGTGCGGCAGCAGCTCATCGCCCGCTACTTCACTTGACGGTGAGTGTCCATGTACGACGGCTGATGTGGCTGTATCTGTGCAGGTGTGTGTGTGCTGTGTCAGGGTGGCCGTTTGTTCACTGCGTGCTGTGTGTCAACGCTCCATGGCCAGGGTAGTATGCCACTGTTGGTGGCTGTGGCATTGTGCCCTATTGCTCTGTGCGATGTGTGTACATTGCTTGTAGTTGTTGACATGTACTGTGTGATGGGTGTGTGACACACTCATTGAATGTGCTCCTGTTCTGTCTCCCACCCCTAGGTCCCTACAGGCCCTCCGGATTCCATTGCCATGCCACGCATCAGGTGCCTTTCCGCCCAAGGTGGCCGTTGTATTCCGTACAAATAAGACACAGGGCACAAACAGCAGTTAGTGAAAAAGGTGCATTTATTACAAACTGTGACATGTGATTGTGTGTAAGGTGATGACAAAAGTGGTGCGTGCAGTGACAATGAGCTGTCGGTCATGGCTGCGTGATGATCAGGGTGTACCCACTGGTTCTATGTCCATAGTCCAACACACACATGCCATCCAGATGGCTGTGTGGAGTGGGATCGTAGTCCAAGTCAATGCAGTGGCTGGTCAAGGAAGGCTGGCGGAAGGCTGGCTGGCTGCCTCACTTGCGTTTGGAGCGTGCGAAGTCCTCCCGGGAGATCTGTTTCCACCTCGGACGGCCCCTTCCACGTTTGCGAGGGGGGTGCCTGCTTGCGACATGCTGGTGGTTGAGGTGTGATCACTGGCTGTGGACGCAGGGGAACTGGACACTGCTGCTCCACCCTGCGCCCCGGCAGGTGGTGGCGGAGGGGAGCTGCTGTCCCTGGCTGTGACCTCACCGCCACCACCAGCTGTCCCATGAGGTCCACGATTTGGCCCATACGGGCGTCCATGGACCTCAGCACCCCCAGCACCTCACGCGTGTCTGAAGCAGACCGGACCCATTGTCCTTGGGCCTCTTCATAGGCCCCAAGGACTCTGGCCATGTGAGGCAGGGCATGGCTCCCAGGGGAGGCTGGCGTTTCCCTGACCCTGCTCCTCCTACCAGTCCTGCTGCCACCGGCCTGCCCACTAGCCACATTGCTCACCACGGTCCTCGCTGTGGCTCCCAGGGTGGATCCAGTCGTCCGGGCCACCACCTGCGCTGGGGCTGGTGCCAGCGAAGACGTGGCGGTGGTGGCGGCGGTGGTGGTCGGTGCGGCGATGGTGGCGGTTGCGGCAGTGGTAGTGGCCACAATGACCGTGGGTGTGGCCGCAACGACAGTGGCAGCAGGGGGCTGGGAATGTTCAGCAGCCCTGGATGATGGGTTGGTGGGTAGGAGGGGTCCTGGGGAGCGGCTGGGCCCTGCCACACCAGATGGGCCTGCTTGGTGGTCCGTGTCCGAAGAGGAGGACAGATCCTCCAGATCCGTGTGTCCTCGTTGGGGGCTTGTAGGCTGGCTGTGCTGGCTGCTGGCTCCATCCCCAGCATCCAGCAGTTCGTCACCTGTGGAGAGAATGAGATTTGTTATTGTGTTGCACCTGGCGAAGTATGTATTTGTCGTCTGACATTGACAGTTCGTGCAATCTCGTACATGGGTTTCCCGGAGGCGTGTGTGTGGCTGTAGCATCTGTAGTTGTGTGTGCTTGGCAATGGGACTGTGTGCTGTGCACATGTGGCATGGGACGGATTGGCCATGCCGATGGGTGTGTTGCTGTGCCCCTACTTATTGTGACTCTGGTGTATGCGGGCTCCTGGCCCATCCTGGGTCTGGTTTGTACTTTGCTTTTGGTGTTCAGATGGGACGCTTAGGAACGCATATGGCAACATGGGGGCCATGCCCCAGATTTGCATTTGGGAGGGGA